>JAKSZT010054574.1:739956-756168 GCA_026826555.1 Tolypeutes matacus
CCTTCCTTCCTTCCTTCCTTCCTTCCTTCCTTCCTTCCTTCCTTCCTCCCTCCCTCCCTCCCTCCCTCCTTCCCTCCCTCTCTCCCACCTGCCTTTCCTTCTCTTCTTTGCTTCTATCTGTTCTAAATCATTCCTTCCCTTTCTCCATTATATTATGTCTTCACTTTAAAAGTGCTAGCTTGAATTTCAAAATTTAGACATTATTAGGTACGTACACTTAAGTAAACAAATTGGTCTTTCTGAACTAAATAGGTATGATCCCTACACTGCCTGTCTCACATACTGGGAGATAATTCTTTAAAATAATAAGAATACTTGAAAATTTTACTTGATCATTTATCTATTTAATCTGTACAAGAGGTAAGTTATGTTACCTGGTATGTGGAAGTGATAACTTGATGAATAAATCTATTTGATGTTAGCATTTTTTTTTAAAGTGGAAAGTGTGTAACAGAAGAACCATTATGAACAACAGTTGAGGATATCAAATGGATTGGGTGTCAAAAATAATAGGACATTTAAAGACAATGATCAAATAAAATGTGAAATATATTAATAAAAGAAGCCTAGAATAGATTGCTTCCATTATGACATTTAAATAAAACAATGCATATTTGATTAGACAGTAATTTGGCATCCAGTTGTCTTTCCATACATAATTGTTTTATTGGGATTCATCTTTTATAGTCAAGCTTCTATCACCTTACAATTATTTGGAAGAAAATTTCCATTCATAGCAAAAAAAAAGTAAAACCTGAAATTTAAGTAAAAATTAGAAATAGCCTTGAGTTTCTTTCAATGAAAGTTTAGTAATGTAATTAATATTATACTTTTGGTACCCCTTTTAAAGTACAGAGACTTAAATTGCTTGTCAGCGAAACAGAATCATCATCATCTGCAAGCTCTTAGAGGAGACTATTCCATCATACCTCAATTATTGATACATTCATGAAAGATAAGCATTGACATATGTCATAGTCATGCATTTGAAAAGACATATGCAAAAACATCCATTTTTATGGCCACTTGTCTTTGTAGTGATTAAATTGCTGGTTCACAAAGACAGAAAGCAACTCAAATGCAATTTCCATTCTCTTCACAGAGTCTTGAAGAAGAATACTTAAACTAAATAAATGAACAGAAAAGCCTTTAGGTAAGTGATATATTCTATGCATAATACAAGAAAATATCACCTAAGGAAGTAATTAAATTCCCAGGTTTTTTTTTTTTTTTTTTTAAAGATTTTATTTATTTATTCATTTATCCCCCCCTTGCTGCTCGTGCTCGCTGGGTCAGCTAACCACGCCGTGCGGGCGGGCTTGCCTTCACCAGGAGGCCCCGGGAACCGAACCCGGGGCCTCCCATATGGTAAACGGGAGCCCTACTAATTGAGCCACAGCCGCTTCCCTCCCAGGGTTTTTAAATATAGGAATTGATTTTCCCTTGATAATTACATCATTTTGAGTCATGTCAAGTGAGATTTCTTAACAGAGAACTGATTTAGGGAGGGAAATTCCTGAATGGAGACAACTGGGGAAGTCTTCTAATTTTCTTACATCCTCCATGTTCCTAAAGGAATAAAATGCATTTTATGGGCTAAATATGATCCATGTAAATGTGGAGAAAATAGACTACATTTATATATAGCTACAATATATATTATTTGTAAAAATTATGAATGTAAATTGAACTATTTTGTGACAATGTGGTGGAGCTAAATAGACTTAAGTAACCGGCATAACTAATATTCCATTTCATTATGTCATTAAGTTGTTGGAAGCTATATATAAAAGTTACTAAAATCACTTATTCATTAGGATCATTGCAGATACACTGCAAAACATTCAGTGAAAGCAATTTCAATATTGTGCCAAATATTATTCAACCAGAATAAATATCTTCAATGAAACTGAAGTTAAAAAAGACTAAAGAGATAATGATCAAATATACCATACTTCTTTATGTAGTCATCAGTAATTTCTCATTCCCAAATGTAAAAATGTCTACATACTCCCTAAATTTGTTCACTTAATAGGAATAAATACATGATATTAAAATTAGCAATTACAGAAACATCATTTAAAACTGAGGAGAAAAATGGCTGACTTCAGCAAGATGAGAGGGAAGGAGATGTCACACCCCCAAACCTGAAAGAAATAGAAAAACAAGGAGAAAAAGTACTAACTTTCTCAGAACTCTTGCAAACATCAAAGGTTTATAACAACTAAGCAATTTCTGAGGCAAACCTGTAAAGATATTTTGTTCCAAATTGCAGTCTCCAGAAGGTAATAGACTTGTCATGTGGGTAATTTCAATGTTAGAAACCTCTTTCAAGGAAACGTAAAAGGTAATATGAAAACTTTATGGTCCTTTTACTTCCTGATATTCCTCCTTCCTCTCCAGATTGGCAGAAACACATGTTCCTAGGGGGTTCCCTGGTTCCTGGTTCCAGGTGGAGAAAAGCACATTTTATTCACAAATTATGGTGTAGGCATGCTTATTCCAACACATGTGATGGCTATTTGAATGACTGAGTCAACATGCTTATCTCTGTTTCAACTATTCTGGAGTTTATTCAAGGCACAAACGTGGCAGGCATTCCCATGAAAACACCATCAGGGGATGATCACACTAAGTCCATCTAGATGGAAGTTATGGTTAAGGTACTTGAGACATATGCTAGAGTGCATGACCTGAGATGAAAAACTGAGATGATTTTCCTTTTGTGAATTAGGGACACTCAAAATGATCCATGAATGCAAGGTGATATATAAAGTCACACACATGCCCAGGGAAAGTGCAGGCTCAGAAAAGATTTCAATGGACCTTAAGCTGTCAGTTTGGGCTGTTCTCTAGGGTCAGTTTAAGTCTGGCTAACTTTTGAAAGAGAGCCAAAGTATAAAGACTAGGAGTGGTGTTTTTGCTTTTTGTTTATTTGTTTGCTATTTGTTCCTGGAATTCCAGGAAATCATAGCATTAGGTGAATACAAGAAACAGAGTCAGAGATTTCAGTGACCACAAGAGGAACACAGTCTTTGCACAGATAGTTTTGATAAACCAATAAAGAATAGACTACTATACACTTCAAATACAGGGGGGGGGGGAAGCAAACACTGGGAAAGGTGGAGAATCTGATTTTCAGAGTTGACACATTATAATATTAAAATGTACACATTTCAATGAAAGAAATAAAAATATATTAAAGAAACGGGAAAGTGTGGCCTATTTGGAAGAATAAAATAAATCAACAGATGCCTAAGGAATTTCAGACATTAGATTTACTGAGCAAACATGTTAAAAACAAATGTTCTAAATATGCTCAATATGCTCAATGAGCTAAAAGAAAGCATGCACAAAGAATAAAAGATATCAGGAAACAATATATGAACAAAATGAGACTTTCAATTAAGAGATAGAAGTTTTTAAATGAAACTAAACTGGAATTAAAATAATGGAAATTAAAAATCCACTAGGATATATTTTACACACTGTTTAATCGGTGTTTTAAATTACGTAATCCATATAAATTGATTCACACAGTGCCTAGAATATAGAATCTCTCAATAAATGCTGGTTACTACTGTTAAAAAATATAGTACAGTTATTTTAAAAGTGCTATCATCAATAGTAACAAATGTTTCACATCAATGCATAGTGTTGGTGTTGGGGTGTTGTGTGGAAATCCTATATTTTATGCATGATTTTCTGTAAACCCACAATTTCTCCAATAATTGTTTTGAAAGTAATTGGTGAATCATTGAATGCAATAAAATCATCAGGTCACCAGAAAGCCACCAACCAATAGATTCATTAACAAACTCGGTAGACTTTGTATCAAATTGAGAAAGAGAAGAAATTTTCCACATGTATGAAATTAGGACAACTAAACATATAATTTCAACTCTCTCAGCACAAACAACTTTTTTTAATAACATGTAAGTCAGTGTATTTTTGATGATGACACATTTCAATTCCCTGTGTTTTTTCAAGAATCCTTGAGGGCAAAAACAACGTGTGCATATAGCAATGAAGAAAATCCAAGTATTGATTTATACTACACTATAGATTTGCTGTGAAAATCTCATGCTTTGTGAAAGAAATCAGTCAATAAAGGCCACATATTGTACGATTTCATTGATTTAAACTCTCTAGAATAAACAAATCTATAGAGACTGAGTACAATAGAAGTTATGAAGAGCTGGGGTAGAAGGAAGTGGTGAGTGGCAGCAACCGTGTAAGCCAGAAGGTAGTGGACTAATATATTTAAAGTACTGAAGGATGAAAAAAAATGTCAACCTAAAATTCAATATACAGAAAGCTGCACTTCAAAGAAATTAAGACATTCCCAGATAAACAAAAGCTGTGGGAGTTAATTACTTCTAGATCACCCTATAAGAAATGCAAAGTGACCCTGTAAGTTTGAAAGAAATGGACAGTATACAGTGACTTGAAGCCCTGTGAAGAAAGAAGTATCTCTGATCATGGTAATTACATGGTTAAATATAATGCCAGAGCTAATTTTAATTTTATTATGGTGTTGTTCTTAATTATATGTCTATGTTATTACATATTATCTATTATATTTATTAATGTTTTTGTATGTTTTTAACTCTACTTTTTATTTCATAGATTTATTTAAAATACAAATGCATAAAAATAATTGCTAAATCAGAAATGAAAGGAGAGACGACTGACTTTACAGTAATGGAAATGATCATAAAGTAATTCAATGGACAATTATACATAAACATGTCCAGAAGAAATGGAAAAATTCTTTTAAATGCACAATCAGTAGTAAAAGAAGTTTCAGTACCACCAAATGGTTTCACTGATGAATTCAACCAAGCATTCAATGAAGAATTAAACACCAAACAGTCTCAAATTTTCCAAAGATTTGAGGAGGAGGAAATTTTTCCTAAATCATTCCCAGAGTCCAATGTTACCTTATATCAAAACCAAATATAGATATCAGAGCATAATGAAATTAAAGAACAA
Source organism: Tolypeutes matacus (assembly GCA_026826555.1). Lineage (NCBI taxonomy): Eukaryota > Metazoa > Chordata > Mammalia > Cingulata > Chlamyphoridae > Tolypeutes > Tolypeutes matacus. The sequence continues at coordinate 744,952 of JAKSZT010054574.1, forward strand.
TGTCCTTATTAATATAGAGATAAAAGTTCTAAAATAATAATAGCAAAACAACTTCAATAGCATACTAAAAGAATATATATCATGATCAAGTGGAATTTATCCAATGAATTCAAGGGGTGATTTAACAAAAGAAAATAAATTAAGTTAATACACTATATTAATAGAACAAAGAAAAAGACTGATAAATTTCCCCATAAGTTCAGGTACAAGACAATGCCCATTTTCACCATCAACATTAAATCATTATTTTGGAACTTCTAGCCAGAAGATTTAGTAAGAAAATGAATAAAATACATTCTTGTTTGAAAATAAGTAGAAAATAAATAAAAATAAATGAATAAAAACCTATCCTTCTTTGTAGCTGGCATGATCCATGATATAGAAAATCCCAGAGTCTACAAGAAAGGTACTAGAACTAATATTTAGCAAATTTGCAGAGTACAAGATTCCCATGCAAAAATGAGTCGTGTTTTTATAGACCAGGGTCTTAGTTTGCCAGGCTATTATGACCAATACCACATAATGGGTTGTCTTAAATAACAGGAAATTATTGCCTCAGAGTTTTGAGGCTAGAAAAAAACCCAAATTAAGATTTCAGCAAAGTTGCTTTCTCCTAGAGTCTGCAGTGTTCTGCTGCTGACTGCCAAAAATATTTGGTATTTCCTAGTCTTCTATTTCTGCCTCCAATCATATGCTAACTTCATCTCTTTTCTGGTGTCTGAGAGTTCCAGGTTCTCTTTACATGGCCTCCCCAAAATACCCACCCTCATTCAGTGGGGCCATATGTTACAAAAAAAAATAACATCTTCAAGAAATCCTATTTATAATGGGTTCACATCCAGGAATTCATATTAAGATTAAGGACACATTTATGTTGTAGTACATAACTCAATCTACCAAACACAAAAATTAAGTATATAAAAGGGACTTCAAAGAATAATTCCATTTATGATAGCAATATATATATATATATAATGATATATTTACTAAAGTTTATTTTTAGAGAACTTTAAGTTACTGAAAAGTTACTTTGAAAATGTAGGGGATTCCCATATAACTCATCCTCTACCCCTCCCACATTTTCCACTATTAATAAGAACTTACATTAGTATGGTGTATTTGTTACAGCTGATGAACGAATATTGAAGAATTGCTACTAGCCTAATCTATAGTTTACATTTTGGTTTACATGTTCCACTGTACAGTTTTATAGATTTTGACAAAATGTATAATGAACCTGTACCTGCCATTGCAATATTGTGCACAATTCCAATGCCCTAAAAATGTCTTGTGTTCCATGATTGTTCTCTCCCCATCCCCTCAGAATGTCTGGTAACCACTATATTTATATCAAAGTTACAATTTCTTCCATTAATATAATAATAATGTCTACTTTGGTCAGTGGTTGCATTCTCATTTTATATTCGTTCATTCCTCAATTTTGAACATTTGGGATGATGATGCTTACCCTACTTCAGATTTGGAGAGGGCTTATATTTTATGGGGAAAGATGGAAAGAACTGTTTGGCTTGTAGTTGTAGATACCCTTTGTCTTTTGGCATGGGAGTTGTACATCATAATAATTTTGTTGATTGTCCTGGGAAAGGCTAATGAACTGGAGAGTAGGTGTTGGCCACAATGCTGCTGATATTCAGGGTCAAGCAGCATATGAACAAACTGAAGATTTAAGTCTCTGTGGCAGATATTTAATAAGTATAGTGTCAATTATAATTTCAAATAAAAGGGGTAGAAGATTCAAGAGTAGGGAAATTATAAATCAGCCTAACTGTCATATTTGGAGACAGATTATCATATATTACAGGATAAGGCCCGCTGACCTGGTATTGAATTCATAAGCCTCTGTGCCTTCCATATATTTTCTGGACATTTCTAAAGCCCTCAAGAATACATTTGTTTGAGAATTTATTTACTGTGGCATTAGTGAGATTTGCCTGATACGTGCATAAGCATAACCTCTGGAATAACCTCCCAACTCACTTTGAAATCTCTTAGCCATAAGAATCTTTTGCATTTATATATTCCCCTTTCAGTCAAGGTATTTTTGCAAATACATCACTAGTTAGTGCTTTGTTAGTGCTAGTTATGGTGCTAAGGAGGCTCATCCCTGGGAGTCATGTTCCACACTGGGGGCAATGTAATTTGGCTTAGAGATAGTCCACATGTGAGTAACAAGTATGTTTTGATGAGGTAATTCTTAGGCATTAGTTGCTATTACCTTAAGTTTCAATTTTTTAGAAATAAAGTTCATAAGTACAAGCATTAATATTGAGGGCTTAGCCCATTCGTATATTTTCTTTTATTTAGTACTGCCTATATACTCCAGAGAATTTTGACACTGTATCTAATAAAGTAGCAGGATTCTCAAGAATGGGAATTTAATATTTTGTTGGATATTGTGTGGGTCTCCACACAAATAGATAACACCATAAGACAACATGAACACATTATTTTTTAAAAAAAACAAATCTGTTTTATTGGTACATATTAACAAAGCATACAATTCATTCAATGTGTACAATAAGAGTATTTGGTATAATCTCATATTTGTGCATTCATCATTTCAATCATTATTAGAGTATTTTCATTATTTCAACAATGATAGTAAACAAAAAATGACAAACAATAAACAAGAAAATTCCTCACCTCTCCATCTCTCTGTTTCCACTTCTTTTTTTTTAATTTTTATTTATGTATAAATAAATATAGTTTAAGAGGTGCTTAGATTACCGAAAATACTACACAGAACCCCCTGGGATTCCCATGTTGCCCAACCACCACACCTCCCACCACATCCCACACAAACATCTCCCACAAGTGTGGCCCACCACCCTCAATGGATTTACACATCCTAGGGCCTTGCCACCAACCCTAGACCACAGATCACATCGTAGACCACACTCTCTCACACACAGTTCTGAGTGGTGAGTACTGATTTAAAATCGCCTACACCCATTGCCACAACGGTACTCAGGACAACCTCCAAATCCCAAAGAAGCCCCTGTATTTCAACTACTCATCCCCTCACTGCCCCAAAAGTGTCAAGTGGCCACTGGCTCCACCTCATTGTTATAATTTCTTCCATTGCTAGTATCACCATATGTGTACAACAGAATACCATCAAGTCCACTCTAGCCCATGGTTCTCCCCCCAATCCTGAGGGGACTGGGATGGTGATGTCCACTCCACCTCCAAGTGAGAGAGGGCTTATATACCATGGATATGGTGGCGGGATGATCCTGCCTGCAGATACAGGCCCTCTCCATTCCCTGGGATGGCCATTGCCCATCGTTGTCACCTCGCCAGATGACTTGGATGAGTCCATTAAGCTGTAGGGTAGGAGTTGCAGCTTCACCGAGATTCCACGCACACCTGGCACATAAGTAGGCCAGAGGCTCCAGTTTCTGGAAGTATACCTAAAAACTTCTGTATCACATATAGGTTTGAATAGAAGGGACTGTTGAACCCTGTGCAGAGAGGACTTATTTGAGTCCAATTCTGTCACTCTCAGGAGCACAGATTCCAAAGTAGAGCCCACTGATAAGACATCAGTCTCTGGGACTATGCCCACTTATATAGGACCTGGGTGTCTCCAGAGCTCCCAGGAGCCCCTCTGTGTGGGGTGATAGACACTTAGATGTTCTATGAGCTCCTACTGAGGTGTGCGTAAGAGTTAACTCTGGGATGATCTCCTGACACTTTTTGAAGTCTCTTAGCCACTTGAACTCATTTGTCTTTATCTTTTCCCCCTTTAATTCAAGGTCTTTTTCCAGTTGTGTTGCCAGTTGGCACTTGGTATTAATCCCTCGTTGCCAGGGAGGCTCATCCCCGGGAGTCATGTCCCACGTTGGGGGGAAGGTAATGCAATCATATGCTGAGTTTGGCTTAGAGAGAGGCCACATTTGAGCAACAAGGAGGCTCCCAGGTGGCAACTCTTAGGCACCCCACAACTGCAAGCTAAGTCTCAGTTACAAGAGCAAAGACTCAAAAGGGTAGTCATCAATAAAAAGAACACATCAGTGGGTCATCCTTTTTTGACAGACACTGTCCCTGCACTCAGAGGTCTATTGCTGCTCCCTTGGAGACTGCGGCAGAGCTCTCCAGGCTAGGAATTCAGATTCCCTCATTGTTGTGTGATTGTCCACCCATCGTGACCATACCCCATCTTTTGGTCTTTTGATCAAATTTGTATATCTTTCATGTATATTCGGATGAACTAATTCCCATGAAATCCCCCTCCCAGACACCCCTCACCAATAATCCCCTGCAGTACCCATTATAACCCTTCTGTGATCCAAATCCTCCATGAACATGTAGTCCATAAAATAATCAAATACACTTACTAGGAAAAAGAAATAAGTATGATAAGCTTACATGCAAGATACAAACATAAGGAAACTCAGGGGAAAAAAAACAAACAAACAAAGAAAAGGAAAAAAAAAACAAATCAAACAAAAAACAAAACCTTATAAAATATAATTAGCAGATTGGGACATTCAGGAAATGGGCGAGAAGGAAAAGGAAATGCCTTTTAAAAAAAAAAGAAAAAAATATATTTATATATAAATTCATTCTGTTTCCTTTCTCTACTTTTTTTCTTTCCTTCCTTTTATCACTGTGTTATCGGATGTCTGGTGTGCGGTGACACCTTCCCCCTCTCAATCCCCATTGTCTCCCAATTTTTCATTTGATTTTCAAAGAAGTTTTAGGTCACAGCAAAGTCACATACGGAGTGCCAGAGATTCCCGGATACCAAACCACTCCATCTTCTCAACCCCATATTGACCCCCCCCTTTTTTTTAATGTTAGCATTGTTATAACTGTTATACAGATAGCAATATCAGCAACTAAACATTGTCAATGATTTACAGTATATTTTACAATTTAGATGATACAGTTTAATAATTTTGATGATATTTACCATGTCCTATGTCCATTACTGTAAGGTAATGAAAAACCTTCCCCATGACCACCAAACACCCCTTTAGATCTTGACTGTTCCCTTCCCCACAGCCCCACAGGGCCCATGATCCCACACTCTCCCTACCCATGGAATGTCAAGATTCACAGTTACTTGCCCTGGGGATTTGAACCTGCCCTTCCTAATCCACCCACCCTCCTGTGCTGCACCTCCAAACCTAGGAACACCACCACTCATCTGCCCCATCCCCCAACATGCAACCACACTATATCCATTTACCATAGATTATGTCCATATGGGTGATGGCTCAAAGCCTGCTCTTCTCTTACTCTCCTTTGTTAACCTATCTTTCAGACAATGGTTCTCAGAGACTGCTCACTTTCCTCAGTTCAGATCAGTGAGGTCATATACTGTTCATCCTTCAGTGCCTGGCTTGCTTCACTAAACCTAAGGTCTTCAAGATTCATCCACGTTATTCCATGTGTTAGCACTTTGTTCCTTCTTACAGCTGAGTAATATTCCATTGTAGTTATGTACCATATTTTGCTTATCCACTCGTCTGTTCTTGGGCACCGGGGCTGATTCCAACTTTTGGCAATGGTGAACAATGCTGCTATGAACATTGGTGTGCATATATCTGTTTGTGTTTTTATTTTCAGTTCTTCTGGGTATATACCCAGCAGTGGAATTGCTGGATCATATGGAAGATCTATTGCTAGTTTCCTGGATCTGCACATCCATCTCTCTCAATAGAGTTGGGAAGTTTTCAGCCATAACTTCCTTCAACACTCCTTCTGTTCCCTTTCCCTTCTCTTCTCCTTCTGGGATGCCCATAATGTGTATGTTTGTGCGTCTTGCATTATCGGTTAATTCCCTGAGACCATACTGGATTTTTTCTATCTTTTTGTCTATCTTTTCTACAATCTCTTTGATTTCAACTGTATTGTCTTCCATATCACTAATTCTTTCCTCTGCCTGTTCAATTCTGCTGCCATGTGAGTCCAGCGTCTTTTTCATTTCTTGACTTGTGTCTTTGTTCGCCATCATATCCATCACCTTTTTAGGTGTGTTAGCTATTTCTTCAGTATGTTCTCCCAGTGTCTTCTTTATATCCTTAATCTCTTCCTTCAGTTCTTTAAGTTGATCCATGATATTTGTTTGGATAGCTTTGATTAGTTGTTCGATGTACTGCATTACTTCCTGGTTTTTATTTTGTGCACTGGACTGTTCCATGTTTTCCAGTTTTTCAGAGTCATTTGTATTTTTCTGTTGCCCTCTGGTCATCATATTATCTTGATGGGTTTGTTCAGTTGATTAGCTTTTCTCTATGCTCTAGAATTTTATTTAGCTGTTGGTTCTGCGTGGGAGTTAAGTTTTCTCTTTGGCAGTTTTTCTTCTTATTTTATTTCCTTACTTCTTTCTATGTTCCCTTGAAGGCAAAAGGTTAGGGCCAGAGGAATCAAAAGATGTAAGGAAGGAAGAAGGATAATAGAAATGTTGATAAAAGTTAGAAGAGGGGCAAAATGAGACTTAATGAAATGAATATTTAACTTGTGTAGGCAGTGTAGAGTACTAGGAAGAAATATGGTGTTCCTATAATGGACTGGGAAAACAAATGGAGGAATATATATATATAGTGATTTAGAAGGCTAGAATTATGAGGAGGTAGAGAAATAGTAGAGAAAGGTCTGAAAGGAAAAAGTTAATACTAATAAAAAAAAAAAGAAGAAAAAAGAAGAAGAAAACAAAATAGGTGGGATATAAATTGACACCCTTAAGTTGTGGGCTTATGAAAAAATGTTGTCTCTAAGAGCCACAACAGAAAACAGAAGGCAGAAACATGCAGGAAGGATAAGCGATAGTTTGTAATACAGAATCAATATATACAGCGAGTGGGAAATTACTGAATAGGAAGCCCAGCAAATAAGCGACCAGCTGGCAGCACCTATTAAAAAAAAAAAAATAGAAGGAAAAAGGAAGGGGGGAGGAAAATGGGAATAATAGCAATTGACCAGAAAGTAACAGAGAGAAACCAATGATCCACACAGGCAAGCAGTCAAACAGAGCTAAGGGGGGTCAATGATTCCCCTAGGGTCCACGTGGATCCTTCCTGCCTACTTGTGTTTATCAATGAATTTCCCCACAGGGTTCTATATGCAGGTCCTGAAGCAGCTTTTAGCTATTAAACTAAATTAAAAAGAATTTATTTTTCAATTGTTGAGGTGACCTCACTTTTTTTTTTTTTTTTTTTTAAGCCAAATGCAGGACCCAAAATAATTCCTCTTCTAGACCAACCCCCTTATGGAAGGGACCCTAGCTGGGCCTGTGGAAATTAATCAAGCACGTTCCACTTTCCGGACTCCCCAGGTTAGCTGAAACTCTGATGTTAGTCAGTGAACAGTGCTAAAGACGGCGGATTCCGCCCCTTCTGGCGCCTAGCTCCAGTGTCACTGGGCTGCTCAGTAAATCAGTTTGAGTGCAGATTCGCGTCTGCTCTCAGCCTGGTGCTGCTTCAGGTCGGCTTATCTGCTCCCCTAAGCTATGGGGCGGTGCAGGCAGCCAGATCGATGTCTAAAAATATAAAATACCCTTCCCTGTCTTCCAACCGAACCCTCCCTTCTTTGGGAAGTGTCCCTTCCTCCTGGCTCCGCAGCGGCCCGGGTCTTATCCCTGGGTGGCTAGGGAAATCAGCTGCGTTCCCCGACCAAAATCCCCCCTCCGGTTCACCGGGTGCTGACTAGCTTGTTTGCTCTGTTCACACAAGGTCCAAGGGGCGCCAGGCAGCCAGCTCCCCAGAAAATAAAACTTTTTCGCCCCCGCCCGCGGCTCCAAATGGCCGTTTTATTTATTTTTTCCCTAACCGCGGGGCTCAGCCTCCTGTGCCAACCTCCACCGGCAGCCCCAAAACTCACGAATCTCCACTGTTCGGTCCACGCCGCCGATCTGAGCAGATAGATGTCCCAAGCTTATCACTCCACACGTGCACAGCACAGACCCCCGGGCAGGACCCCGTCCCCAATCCGCCTTGCTCTGGGAGCTTGCAGTGTGCGCCCTCCTACACCAACGCCATCTTGCCGCCTCTCTCCTATTGCTAGTTTTCTGAAGAATCGCCAAACTGTCCTCCACAGTGGCTGGACCATACTGCAGTCCCACCAGCAGTGGATGAGGGTTCCTATTCCTCCACATCCTCTCCAACATTTAGTGTCTCCTGTTTTTATAATAGCTGCCATTCTGATGGGTGTAAGATGGTATCTCATTGTAGTTTTGATTTGAATTTCCCTGATAGCAAGTGATGTTGAGCATTTTTTCATGTGCTTTTTAGCCATTTGTATTTCTTCCTTTGAGAAGTGTCTTTTCAGGACAATTGCCCATTTTTTAAATGGGTTGTTTGTCCTTTTATTTTCAAAGTTTACGATTTCTTTATATATGCAGGATATTAGGCTCCTATCAGATATATGGTTGCCGAATATTTTTTCCCATTGTGTAGGCTGCCTTTTTATTTACTTAATAACATCCTTTGAGTTGCAGAAGGTTTTAATTTTGAGGAGATCCCATTTATCAATTTTTTCTCTTGCTGCTCGTGCTTTGGTTGTGAAGTTCATGAAACCATTTCCTATTACAAGGTCCTGTAGATGCTTCCCTACATTATCTTCCAAGGTTTTATAGTTTTGGCTCTTATATTTAGATCTTTGATCCACCTTGAGTTGATTTTTGTATAAGGTGTGAGATGGTATTCTTCTCTCATTCTTTTGAATATGGATATCCGGTTCTACAAGCACCACTTGTTAAAGAGGCCATTCTCTCCCAACTGAGTGGGCTTCATGGCCTTGTCAAATATCAGATGACTGTATATGCGAGGATCTATATCAGAACTCTCAATTCGGTTCCATTGGTCAGTAGTATCCTTGTGCCAATATCACGCAGTTTTGATCACTGTAGCTTTGTAGTATGTTTTAAAGTCAGGTAGTGTGATACCTCCAACTTTATTTTTCTTTTTCAATATGTCTTTGGCAATTCGGGGGCTCTTGCCTCTCCAAATATATTTTGTGGTTAGTTTTTCCAGTTCCTTGAAAAATATAGTGTTGACTTTTATTGGAATTGCATTAAATCTGTAGATTAGTTTGGGTAGGATAGACATCTTGATGATGTTTACTCTTCCTATCCATGAACAGGGAATATTTTTCCATTTATTTAAGTCTTCTTTGATTTCCTTTAACAGTGCTGTGTAGTTTTCTGTATATAAGTCCCTTACATCTTTAGTTAAATTTATTCCTAGGTATTTTATTCTTTTATTTATTATTGTAAATGGTATTTTTTCCCTGATTTCCTTCCCATTTTGCTCGTTATTGGTGTACAGAAATTCTATTGATTTTTGAGCGTTGATCTTATAGCCTGCAACATTACTGAACTCCTTTATAAGTTCTAGAAGCCTTGTTGCAGATTTCTCAGGTCTTTCTATGTGTAGGATCATGTCATCTGCAAATAATGAAATTTTTACTTCTTCTTTTCCAATCTGGATTACTTTGATGTCCTTTTCTTGTCTCAGTGTTCGTGCAAGTACTTCTAAGACAATGTTAAATAAGAGTGGTGATAGTGGGCATCCTTGTCTTGTTCCCGATCTCAGAGGGAAGGCTTTTAGGATTTCACTGTTGAAAATGATGTTAGCTTAGTGTTTTTCATATATACCCTTTATCATTTTCAGAAAATTTCCATCTATTCCTATCTTTTGTAGTGTTTTTATGAGGAAAGAGTGCTGTATTTTGTCGAATTCTTTTTCTGCATCTATAGATATGATCATGTGATTTTTTTCTTTCAATCTGTTTATGTGGTGTATTAAATTTATTGATTTTCTTATATTGAACCATCCTTGCATACCTGGGATCAAACCCACTTGGTCATGGTGTATAATCCTTTTGATATGTTGTTTAATGCTATTAGGAAGTATCTTGTTAAGGATTTTAGCATCTAGGTTCATTAGAGATATTGGTCTGTAATTTTCCTTTCTTGTGGCATCTTTATTTGGTTTTGGTATTAGGGTAATGTTGGCATCATAGAATGAGTTTGGTAATATTCCTTCTACTTCTATTTTTGGGAAGAGCTTAAGTAGAATTGGTGGTTAGCTCTTTCCAGAATGTTTGGTAGAATTCAGCTGTGAAGCCATCTGGTCCTGGTCTCTTCTTAGTTGGGAGGTTTTTAATGACTGAGTCTATCTCTTTACTTGTAATTGGGCTGTTGAGTTCATCTATTTCTTCTTTCATCAATGTCGGCTGTTTGTGGGTTTCTAGAATCTTGTCCATTTCCTCTAAATTGTCATTCTTGTTGGCATATAATTTTTCAAAGTATCCTCTTATGATACTCTTTATTTCTTTGGGGTCAGTAGTGATATCACCTTGCTCATTCCTTATTTTATGTATTTGCATCTGTTCTCTCTTTTTCTTTGTTAGTCTGGCTAAGGGTTTTTCAATTTTGTTGATATTCTCGAAGAAGCAACTTTTGGTTTTATTTACTGTTTCCAGTGCTTTCTTATACACTATTTCATTTAATTCTGCTCTAATATTTGTAATTTTGTGCTTTCTACTTCCTTTAGGTTTAATTTGTTGTTGTTTATCCAGTTCCTCCAAGTGTGCAGTTAGGTCTTCAATTTTAGCTCTTTCTTCTTTTTTTATATATGAATTTATGGCTATGAACTCCCCTCTCAAGACTGCTTTTGCTGCATCCCATAGGTTTTTATATGTTGTGTTGTCGTTTTCATCAGTTTCAAGGTAGTTACTGATTTCTTTTGAAATTTCCTCTTTGACTCACTGTTTGTCTAAGAGTGTGTTGTTTAACTACCATATCCTTGTGCCTAACCTGTTTCTCTGGCCCTTAGTGATTTCCAACTTCATTCCGTTGTGGTCAGAGAAATTACTTTGTATAATCGCAATCTTTCTGAATTCATTGAGTGTTGTTTTGTGGCCTAGCATGTGGTCTATTTTGGAGTATGTTCCATGTGCACTAGAGAAGAATGTAAATCCCACTGTATTTGGGTGCAGTGTTCTGTATATGTCTATTAAGTCCAGGTCGTCTAATGTATTGTTGAGTGCCTTAGTTTCTTTATTGATTCTCTGCCCAGATGTTCGATCTAATGATGATAGTGGTGTGTTAAAGTCCCCTGCTATAATTATAGAGGCATTTATTTCTCCTCTTAGTCTTTCCAGATTTTGCCACACGTATTTTGAGGCACCTCGATTTGGTGCATAAATGTTGATGATTGTTCTCTCTTCTTGAGAGATTACTCC
>JAKSZT010054574.1:756568-834106 GCA_026826555.1 Tolypeutes matacus
TTCTCTTGCTGCCTTGAGTATTTTCTCTTTGTCTTGAGCATTGGACATTTTGACAAGTGTGTGTCTTGGAGTTGGCCTATTGGGATTTATACTATTTGGAGTGTGCTGTGCTTCCTGGATCTGCACATCCATCTCTCTCAATAGAGTTGGGAAGTTTTCAGCCATAATTTCCTTCAACACTCCTTCTGTTCCCTTTCCCTTCTCTTCTCCTTCTGGGATGCCCATAATGTGTATGTTTGCGCATTTTGGATTATTGTTTAATTCCCTGAGACCATTCTGGATTTTTTCTATCTTTTTGTCTATCTGTTCTACAATCTCTTTGATTTCAATTGTATTGTCTTCCATATCACTAATTTTTTCCTCTGCCTGTTCAAATCTGCTGCCAAGTGAGTCCAGCATCTTTTTCATTTCTTGGCTTGTGCCGTTGTTCACCATCATATCCATTACCTTTTTAGACGTGTTAGCTATTTTTTCAGTATGTTCTCCAGTGTCTTCTTTATATCCTTAATCTCTTCCTTCAGTTCTTTAAGTTGGTCCGTGATATTTGTTTGGATAGCTTTGATTAGTTGTTCGATGTTCTGCATTGTTTCCTGGTTTTTATTTTGTGCATTGGACTGGTCCATGTTTTCCAGTTTCTCAGAGTCATTTGTATTTTTCTGTTGCCCTCTGGTCATCATATTATCTTTATGGGTTTGTTCAGTTGATTATCTTTTTTCTATACTTTAGAATTTTATTTAGCTGTTGGTTCTGCGTGTGAGTTAAGTTTTCTCTTTGGTAGTTTTTCTTCTTATTTTATTTCCTTGCTTCTTTCTATGTTCCCTTGAAGGCTAAAGGTTAGGGCCAGAGTAATCAAAAGATGTAAGGAAGGCAGAAGGATAATAGAAATATTGATAAAAGTTGGAAGAGCGGCAAAGTGAGACTTAATGAGATGAATATTTAAGTTTTGTAGTCAGTGTAGATAGAGTACTAGAAAAAAATATGGAGTTCCTTACAATGGACTGGGAAAACAAATGGAGGAATATATATATAGTGATTTAGAAGTCTAGATTTATGAGGAGGGAGAGGAATAGTGAAGAAAGGTCTGAAAGGAAAAAGTTAATACTAATAAAAAAAAAAAGAAAAGAAGAAGAAGAAAACAAAATAGATGGAATAGAAATTGACACCCTTAAGTTGTGGGCCTATGAAAAAATGTTGTCTCTAAGAGCTACAACAGAAAACAGAAGGCAGAAATATGCAGGAAGGATAAGTGATAGTTTGTAATACAGAATCAATATATACAGCAAGTGGGAAATTACTGTAAAAGAAGCCCAGCAAAGAAGCGACAAGCTGGCAGCACCTTTAAAAAAAAATTAGAAGGAAAAAGGAAGGGGAGAGGAAAGATGAAATAATAGCGAGAGACCAGAAATAAACAGAGAGAAACTGAACATCCACCCAGGCAAGCAGTCAAACAGAGCTTAGGGGGGTCAATGATTCCCCTAGGGTCCATGTGGCTCCTTCCAGCCTACTTGTGTTTATCATTCAATTTCCCCACAGGGTTCTATATGCAGGTCCTGAAGCAGCTTTTAGCTATTAAACTAAATTAAAAAGAATTTATTTTTCATTTGTTGAGGTGACCTCACTTTTTTTTTTTTTTTTATTTTTTTAGCCAAATGCAGGACCCAAAATAATTCCTCCTCTAGACCAACCCCCTTACGGAAGGGACCCTAGCTGTGCCCGTGGAAATTAATCAAGCACGTCCCAGTTTCTGGACTCCCCAGGTTAGCTGCAGTTCTGTTGTTAGTCAGTGTGGAGTGCTAAAGAGGGCAGATTCCTCCCCTTCTGGAGCCGAGTTCCAGCGTCACTGGGCTGCTCAGTAAATCAGTTTGAGTGCAGATTCGCCTCTGCTCTCAGCCTAATGCTGCTTCAGTTCGGCTTATCTGCTCCCCAAAGCTATGTGGTGGTACAGGCAGCCAGATCAATGTCTAAAAATATAAAATACCCTTCCCTGTCTTCCAACAGAACCCTCCTTGTTTTGGGAAGTATCCCTTCTTCCTGGCTCCGCAGTGGCCCAGGTCTTATCCCTGGGTGGCTAGGGAAATCAGCTCCATTCCTGACCAAAATCCCCCCTCCGGTTCACCAGGTGCTGATTAGCTCATTTGTTCTGTTCACACAAGGTCCAAGGGGCGCCAGGTAGCCAGATCCCCAGAAAATAAAACTTTTTTCGCTCTCCTTGTGGCTCCAGATGGCTATTTTATTTTATTTTATTTTTCCTCCCTAACCGTGGGGTTCAGCCATCTGTGTCAAACACCACCAGGAGCCTTAAAACTCACGAATCTCTACCTTTCCGTCCACGCCATTGATCCCCGCAGATATGTCCTAAGCTTCTCACTCCATGCGTGCACAGCACAGATCCCTGGGCAGGACCTCGTCCACAATCGGCCTTGCTCTGGGAGCTTGCAGTGTGTGTCCTCCTACACTAACGCCATCTTGGCCTTCACATTAAGTTTTATAATGGTATGCCCCAGATGCACCCTCCCCACACATCTCCTCACAACCAACCCCCTGCACCAGTGACACTTCCCTGCTATAGGTAACAAAAGAACATTGCTAACATTGTATTCTCCACCACAGTCCTTGGTCTTACCAGAGTTCACATAGACACATTCACATGTTCCTTCATTTGCCCTCCCCCCAGCTCCATCCAGCAACATCAACTCCATTCACATTGTTGCACCACCCTCACCCCTGTACACTCCCAAACTGCCACCATACCACTTATCTCATATTCTACAATAGTATCTTAAAGAATATTACATGTAGGAAAACATTTAACCAAAGAAAAGAAAGATGTGCACCCAAAAAAACTAAAATATTGCTGAAAGAAATTATAGAAGAACCAGATAAACTGAAGACATTCTCTGTTTGGACTGGAAGATTTAATGATATTAATATATTAATGCCACCCAAAGAAATCCTTAGATTCCATGAAATCCTTAGATTCAATGAAATTCAGATAAAAATTCTCACAATCTTTTTTACATAAGTAGGAAACTCAATCATCCAATTTATATGAAACAGCTATATTCCTTGAATAACTATTTTTTTTCAAAACTTAGTAAAAGACTACATTATCAAAACAGTATGGTACTGGCATAAAGATATATTTAGACTATTGGGATAGAATTGAGAGTCCATTAATGAACCCACACATCTATGCTCACCTGACTTTTGATGAGGGTGACGAGACCACTTAAAGGATTATGAGTATTCTGTTCAGTGAATGTTACTCAAAAAAATTGTATTTCTCCATGAAAATAAGTAACATTGGGTCTCTACCTCATAAGATGCAAAAATTGAATCAAAATGTATATTTGAACTATATATAATTTCATATACCACAAAAAACAGAAAATAACATGTTCTTAATGTTCATGACCTTGGATTTGGCAATGGTCCTTCAATATGATACCAAAAGCATGAGCCACAGCAACAACAAAAATTAATTTGAAATTCATTGATTAACATCTTTTGTGCATCAAAAGGTATCATAAAGTAAGTGAAAAGACAACTTGCAGAAGGCAGATAACAGTTGCGATGTAAATATCTGATAAGGGGTTATTATTGATAATATCAAATCTAAACAACAAAGTGACAACCCAATTACCTAGTGCACAAAGAACTTCAATAGGAATTTCACCAAATAAGATATATTAATGGCCAAAAAGCAGATGGAAAGATGCTCAATGTGATTAATAATCATAGAATGAAAATCAAAGCCACAATGAGATAACACTTCACAACCACTCGTATTGCTATTTAATAATAATAATAATAATGATAATTGTTGGCAAGGATGTGGAGAAATTGAAAATCTTGTGCATTGATTGTGGAAATATAAAATATAGCAGCCACAGTAGTAAACAATTAAGTTGTCCCTTAAAAAGTTTAACTGAGAATGACCATATGGCCTGGCAATTCCACACCTATTTATACACTTACAAGAATTGAAAACAGAGAATTAAATAGTTACCTGGGGATTGTGGGAAGATGGCAACATACTAACAGGCAGAGCTAACTGCTCTAACAAAAACAACAGAGAAAGAGCCCAAAAGCTCTCTAAGAGACCTGCTTAGGGTTCAGCAGAATAAGACAGTACTACATAAGTCCCAGGAGGGTGAGAGACAGAGAGACGAAGAAGCCAAAATGACCAATATGAGTTACCAACCCCTGTGGAAGCCGGGAAGGGCTCCCCTCCCCCCCAAAGATAATATGCTGGGGTAAAACATCTGGCTCACTGCAGCCAACTGAGAGGGAAGCAGACATCTTCCTCCCTCTCAGCTCTTTCAAAAGAAAAGGGAGGGCAGTCAAGGTGTTTTTCTTCAGTGAATTTGGCCAGCGGAACCCACTTTGACTCTCTGATCTGGACATTCAGTACAGGAAAGCCGAGACTGAAATGCCAAAATGGAAAAGTGTGCTGATTAGTGCCATCTCCTGGTGGGCCTGGAAATTGCATGGACAAAAATTGCACTCTGTATCCATCCCCTGGAGAAAATCTGCACCCCACTAGGGCTTCCCTAGCTCAATTATGAAAATTTAAGCTGGACAATTTTAAAGACAGAATAATTGAACCAAATATCAAATAAGAGCTATTAAAAAAACAATAGGCAAAAGAGAAAGGTATCTGTGTAAATTCACCAACAAATTCAGATATCTACACATCAGCAAAAAATTAGAAGTCATACTAGGAAACAGGAAGAGATGACCTAGCCAAAAGAACAAACCAAATATCCTGAAGAGATACAGGATTTAATGCAATTAGTTAGTGATAATCACACAACTCTCTGAAATCACTTCAAAGAATTTAAAGAAAATATGATTAAAGAAATAAAGGATATTAAGAAGACACTTGGATAGCATAAAGAACAATTTGAAAGCCTGCAAAGAAAAGTAAGAGACTTTATGGGAATGGAAGATACAATGGATGAGATTAAAAATACATTAGAGACATGTAAGAGCAGATTTGAATTGCTTGAAGAAATAATTTTTTATTTCAAGACAGAACATTTGAACTGGTAAAGACAGGAGAACAGAAAGGAAGAGAATGGGAAAAATGGAACAGAGTCTCAGGGAATTGAATGGCAATTTGAAACACATGAACATTTGCATTACTGATGTCCCAGAAGGAAAAGAGAATGGAAAAGAGGCAGAAATAATATTTCAGGAAATAATGACAAAAACTTCCAAAACCATATGAAGGATATAAAAAATCAATATGAAGAAGGACAACTCACCCCAAACAGAATAAATCTGAATAGACCTAGCCAGAGTCACCTACTATTCAGAATGACAAATATCAGACATAAAGAGAGGATTCTGAAAGAAGCAAGAAAAAAGCAAAGCATCACATACAAGGGAAATTTGATGACAATAAGTGCTGACCTCTCACCAGAAACCATCGAGGAAAGAAGAAAATGGTATGTTGTATTCAAGGTACTAAAAGAAAAACTGAAAGCCAAGAATTCTGTATCTGGCAAAGTTGTCCTTCAAAATTGAGGGTGAGATTAAAGTCATCACAGACAAACAAAAACTGATAGAATATCTTATCAAAAGACCAGATTTGAAAGAGATACTAAAGGGAGTGCTGCAGCCTGAAAGGAAAAACAAGTGTGAGAGGTTTGGAGAAGAGTTTAGAAATGAAGATTTTTTTAGGAAGGGTAAACTAAAGGATAAGACAGACAATAGAACAATAGGACAACGGAGGTCCAAAGGACAAAATGGATGAAGTAATTAGTGCCTTTACTGTAATAACACTGAATGTTAATTAATTGAATGCCCCAATCAAAAGACAGTACCTAATAGAATGGATAAAAAAATATGAGCCATCTATATGTTGTCTATTAGAGACACACTTCAGATGTAAAGATACAATGAGTTTAAAAGTGAAAGGTTGGAAAAACATATTCCATGCAAATTGTAACCAATAAAGAGCTGAAGTAGACCAGATAAATGTAAAATAACATTATTGTATGAACAATAATTAGTGCAACTGGGAAAATATTCCTGTCATCAGTATTCTGTATTTTTTTCATATAAAATAAACACTAGCTTTTAATTAAGGATGGGTGGAGAATACATATGTTTTGGGATACTTCATATTTCTTTAACTCTTTCTTATTTATACTCTTAAATAAAAATAATCTTTCTGAATCAATAATGTTTTTATTATTGATTGAATAAGATTTTGAGATTTTCTGCTTCATAAAATTATGAGTTGGCAAATTGTTATCTGCTGTAATTCATCCCAATAAGATATGAAGAATTCTCAAACAGAAATTTGATTATCTGGAAAGAATTATGGCCTAAATGGAAATTAAATAATTAAATCAATAATTTATTTCACTCTTTTAGATTATTATGCCCAATAGTTAGACCTGTAATATAAAAATTATAATTACATTATATTTAATTTCTGTTATATGTGAATTATTATTTACATGTATAAATGTTTGTTGTTTTGCTATCTATTTTTTATAATCGAATATATTAAATCTTACCTGGCCTTGCACTGTCATTTAAAATTTGTAATTTCTTTCAATCTATTTTTCTATTTATTTTACAATTTACAATAATGGACTTTTTAACAGCTAAAAATGTCATTGAGTACAAACTTTGGATAGATCATATGGTACATGAATATATCTCAATAAAACTGCTTAATAAACAAATAAATAATTGTACAAGAATAACCAGAAATAGCAGCTATGTATGTATGTTGGTCTGGGTTTTTTTGTTTATTATTATTTTCTTTGAAATAATGAAAATGCTTTAATAATTATTGAAGTTATGAATCCACAACTATGTTATTATACCAAATACCACTGATTATACACTTTGGATAAATTGTATGCTTTATTAATACGTATCAAAATTTATTTGTTAAAAAAAAACATAGGTACCTGTAATGCAGTGTTCAGAATAGCATTATTAACAATTAGCCAAATGTTTGAAACAACCCTATTACCCATCAAAAAATGAATGGGTAAATGAAATTTTGCATATACATACAATGGAATATTTTTCAGCCACTAAAACTGATGGAATTCTGATACATGAGGCAACATGGATGAACCTTGAGAACATTATGCTATGTGAAAAAAGCCACACATAAAATTACAGATATTGCATAATTCCACTTATATGAAATATCTAGAATAAGCATAATTTGTAGAGATTAAATGTAGAATAGAGTTTATTAGGGGTCAGGAGGGGACGTGTAGGGAGTTATTGCTTAACAGCTGTTGTATTTTTGTTTGTTGTCATGATGGTTATTTTGGCACAACATTGTAATTTTGATCAGTGCCATTGAACTGCAACCTTACAAATGGTGAAAATGGAAATAAATATATCCATCACAGTGATGATGATAATTGTATACATATAAATGACTTAAATTCCATCTCTTTATTTTATTTATTTTCATACTGAAAGTAATCATAGACTTTTTCACACATTGATAAACTAACTTTTATTTATTTTAAGTGACATCCTCTTCTTTCAAAACATCTTTATTGAAATAGAATTCCCATACCATAAAATTCATCCATTTATAAGGTGGAATTCAGTGATTATTAGTATATTCATGTAGTTGTTCAACCACCACCACAATGTAATTTTAGAACACTTTAATCACCCCAAAAAGAAATTATATACATTAGCAATTGCTCCTCATTTTCTCCTTGCCCTCTTCTCTTTTGCCTCCTGCCAGCCTTAGGGAAGTTCTAACATAATTTCTTTCTCTCTGGATTTTTCTTCTAGGAACATTTCAAACACATTTAGTTGTACAATATATGGTCTTTTGCAATTGGTTTTCTCCATTTTTTTTTTCTGAGTCATTCATAAGACATCTGGTAGTAATAAGGTAACTAAAAGTGGTGCCATCAGCTAAATTAGGAAAAAAAAAAAAAAGTCACCAAATAGTATATTAGAAGCTCCTTC
Organism: Tolypeutes matacus; assembly: GCA_026826555.1. Lineage (NCBI taxonomy): Eukaryota > Metazoa > Chordata > Mammalia > Cingulata > Chlamyphoridae > Tolypeutes > Tolypeutes matacus. Next base: position 764,543 of record JAKSZT010054574.1, read on the forward strand.
TGTAGTTGAGTAAAGATCTGAGTGAACGTCTTTCAGAGAACTGGAATTTAAAGTTTCCTAAATATATATATACTAGGAATATGCTTTGTTTATCAAGCAAAAAAAAAAAGAAATACCACAATGAATTTAAGGAATATCTTTGTCTCTATAATTCATATATGCATAAGTAAATTTATCATGCAGGTGTAATTTTGAAATCTCAGAGTTCTCTTTTATATATCATATTTCCTTTCTTTTTGAACTCACTCTTTCAAAAAGGCAAAGTTGAACATACCACTTAACATGTTACAGGGCATGAAATATGAATGCAAAACAAATATTTTAATTGAACTAAACTTCCTATGTATAATTTTTTTCCTCTTTTTCCATGAAAACTGCATCATTTCTTCTTTGAAGTTACATAAACTGATTAATTTAATTCTTATTGTATAAATTGTGCGTAGTATTAATCCTCCCAAATAATGTTTACTAATTAAGTAGGAAATTTAACAGGAGGATTAAGTCAATTAAATGAATGACTAAATGGAAGTTTATTTATTTTATTAACTGGGAGATAGTAACAACAATAGAATATTTTTTAACTCCCTACAGCCTAACGAGTCTTTCTGATATGTGATTAAATTGTATAAAATTTCTAAATCACCTTATATCATTTGATAGCCGCCTTGAATAATAGAAGTAGTTCTTTCTTTTAATATGTTTTCATTTTTAGAAGATACTCAGATTAGCAACCAGTAAGATGGTAGCAGACTAAAGAGCTCCTAGAATCAGTTCCTGCGATGGGGCAGTTGGTGATCTCCTAGAGCTATCTAGAGCACTAGTTTGGGGACTCCAGGGGACCAGAAGTGCATCCTGCAACATCCTTGAAAGAATGGAAGGAGGAGACTGCCCATCTACAGAGAAGATTTTTAAGTAGAGCACTCCATGCCACAGAGGCCAGGGACCATCCTCCACTGAAGGCACAAGCCACATCAGGAGCTGTTCAATGGCTGAAATTGAAAGCTCCACTTCAGAAAATGGGGAAGGAAGAGACGGTTGGGCACCAACTTCAGCTAATGATTAGTAAATTCTGGGAGTTAAAGTATAATCCTAAGAACAGGTAAAGTTTGAAACTGTCCAAGTCAAAAAGAGGCCATGGCCATTATCTTAACTCTATGCCTGACATGAGGGGAAGTGGGGGTGATTGAAAATCACAGTAATGGTAGGGATCGACTTTTTTCCATCTAGATCAGATTGCTGTTCTAGCCTAAGCCTCTGGCCCATCTCGGGCAGGGAGGAAGCTGGGGGGAGCTGCACCAGCCTCTTCTAGAAACTACAGGCCACACCACAGAGGCCCGTGATCATCCTACTTTGGCAGTACAAGCCACTCCCAAAGCTATTCTGTGGCAGGAATTGGAGGCTCCATTTCCAAAAAACAGGGAAGGAAGAGATGGTTGGCCACAAATTTCAGCTATTGATTAGTAAATTAGGGTGGCTAAAGTACAACACAAAGAACATCTAAAGTTTGAGACTGTCCAAGTTGAAGGAGGCCAGAAGACACCATTTTGAAACTACCCCAAGCATGAGGGGAAGCTGGGTTGACTGAAAATGACAGTGATGGTAGAGAAAGGTTTCTTTCACCCAGATTGGCCTGCAGCCCTAGCCTAGGCTTCAGCCCCACCTCTAGCAGGGAGGAAAATAATGGGACCTGCACTAGCTTACCCAGGTAACTGCAGGTACATTTAGCTGGTGCAGACTGAATAATCGGAAGTCTATCAGAGCAGCTGTGGTCATCTTGGACCTGCACTGCATAGATTGATGCCCACACCTGCAGCTCCATCACTGCCCCAGGCAGGGGAGAAAGGGGCATGAAGCTTCATCAGTCTCTCTGGGTGACTACAGTCTAGGCCTGCATGAGTTGGATTATTCCACAGACCTGTGTCTCTGTCCCTACCCCTGGCAAAGGAGAAAGTTGGGAGAAGCTTCATTGGTCCTTGGGGCAATGAGGGTAGCTCGAGCCTCCACAGCTTATAGCACCAACTACATCCTTGGCTCCTGCTACACAACCAGCAAGGGAGAAAGAGCAGGAAGCCCTAAACTAAAGAGAAAAACTGCACCCAGAATAAATACTCTAGTAAGCCAGATGCCAAGACACAAACAAAAATTACAATCCACACCAAGAAACAAGAAGATATGGCCCAGTTAAAGGAACAACATAAGCCTCCAGATGACATAAAGGAGTTGAGACAACTAATCACAGATGTTCAAACATAGCTCCTTAATAAATACAATAAGATGGCTAAAGAAATTAAGGATATTAAGAAGATATTGGATGAGCACAAAGAAGAATTTGAAAGCATATGTAGAAAAATAGGAAATCTTATGTGAATGAAAGGTGCAACAAATGAAGTTAAAAATACACTGGAATTATATAATAGCAAATATGAGGAGGCAAAATTAAGGATTGGTAAGCTTGAAGAAATGGCTTCTGAAAGTGAACGTACAAACGAACAGATGAAAAAAATATTGGAAAATTTTGAACAAGATCTCAGGGAACTAAAGGACAGCAAGAGACATGCAAACATGTGTCATGGGTGTCCCAGAAGGAGAAGAGAAGGGCAAAGGGGCAGAAGGAATATTTAAAGAAATAATGGTAGAAAATTTCCCAACCCTATTGAAGGACATAGATATCCATGTCCAAGAAGCACGACATACTCCCATCTGAAAAAAAAAAATGAATAGACCAACTCTGAAACACATACTAATCAGAATGTCAAATGCCAAAGACAAAGAGAGAATTCTGAGAGCAGCAAGAGAAAAGCAATGCAAAACATATGAGATACCCAATAAGATTAAGTGCTGATATCTCACCAGAAACCATGGAAACAAGAAGACAGTGGTATGATATATTTAAGATACCACAAGAGAAGAACTTCTAGCCAAGAATTTTCTATCCAGCAAGATTATTTTTCAAAAATGAGGACGAGTTTAGAATATTTACGGAAAAACAGAAACTGAGAGAGTTTATAACCAAGAGACCTGATTTGCAGGAAATACTAAAGGGTGTGCTACAGCCTGAAAAACAAAAGACAGGAGAGAAAGTCCTGGAAGAGAGTCTAGTAAAGAAGATTAAATTTTTAAAAGCACCTAAAAGTGTCAAAAGAGTGATGAAAATAAAATATGACAGATAAAACCCATATATTCAGGAATAAACTTAACCAATGATGTAAAGCACTTGTATTCAGAAAACTAAAACTTATTGTTAAAAGAAATTTTAAAAAAGACCTTAATAATTGGAAGAACATTCCATGCTTATAGATTGAAAGAATAAATATCATTAAGATGTCAATTTTACTCAAATTGATATACAGATTCAATACAATCTCGATAAAAATTCTACCAGCATTTTTTAAATATAGGGGAAATATGATTATCAAATTTATTTGGAAATATAAGGGGTCCTGAATAGCCAGAAACATCTTATAAAGGAAAAGTGAAGTTGGAAGACTTTCATTTCCAGACTGTAAGTTGTGTTACCTAGGTACAGTGGTAAAAACAGCATGGTACTGGCATAAAGACAGACACATAGACCAATGGAACCGAATTGATGGTTAAAAAAGAGACTTTCACATCTGTGGCCAAGTGATTTTTGACTAGCCTGTCAAATCCACCCAGCTCAGGCAGAACAGTCCATTCAAAAAATGTTGAGAAAATTGGATATTCATAGCAAAAGAATGAAAGAGACCCCTATCTCACACCCTATACAAAAGTTAACTCAAAATGAATCAAAAACTTAAATATAAAAGCAAAAACCATAAAACTTCTTGAAGAAAATGTAGCAAAATATCTTCAAGACCTGGTGGTAGGTGGTCAATTCTTAAAGGATATAAGAAGAGGACTGAGATGGACTACTGATATTTAGTGTATGTAAATGTTTTAATTAACTTTACTGTAAAAGTGTGGAAATTTACAGAGTTGATGGTAACACATAGTGTGTAACAGCTGGTTTATAAATGGGAATGTGGCTGAAAATGGTAGTCTAGGGAAGTAATGCCATTTGACAGAAAGCTAGAGAATAATCTAGGGACTGAATAGCACAGTAAACCCAGAGGTGGATGAGAATAGTGGTTGATGGTACAGATGCAAGAGTGTCATTTGTGAGCTAGAGCAGATGTACATCACTATTGCAGGGTGGTGGGAATGTGGAGAAGCATGGGGAAAATACAAATGGAGTGACCTATGGAGTGTGGTTAATGGTAATAATGTAATATTCTTACATCTATGCCAAAGATGTACTGTGCTGGTAATGAGGGAGTATGGAAAATGTGTGCCAAATATATGCTGTGGACCTGGTAATAATTGGATGATATTATCTCATAATCTGTAACAAATATTATACCACAGTGTGGTGTGTTAATAGAGGGGTGTTGTTTGGGAATTCTGCACATGTGCATGACTGTTTTTTTGTTTACAACTTCTGTCATAAAAATATATTTAAAAATAATAATAGGGTGGGTTGGGGGAAAAGTACATCAAATAAATGATAAGGGCTATAATTAGTAGCAAGATTTTGACAATATTCTTCCATAATTTGTAACAAATGTGTCATGACAATGCAAGGTGTTGGTGGAAGGTTGATGTATGAGACCCCTGTATGATGTTATGAATGTTTACTTTGCAAGTTCACAACTTTTACTATACACTTATTGTTTATGTATGTTCATGTATGAATGATATAAATAATAATAATAATAATAGGGTGGGTTGGGGGAAATACTTTGGTTAGTGGTAATATTTTGAGGATGCCCTTTAATCATTAGTTAAAAATGTTTCACAACAATGCAAGGTATTGGTGGTAGAGTGAGCTATGAGATCCCTATATGATGTGATGTATGTTTGTTTTGTAAGTTCACAACAAATACTATACACTTGTTGTTTATGTAAGTTTATGTATGAGTAATTTACTTCGATAAATTAAAAAGATACGCAGAATACATAAATTGTTACATAAAAGAAAATATAAAGGATTCCCATTTGCCCCACTCTCCACACCTCCCATTTTTCCCCACATTAACAATTTTTTCATTAGTGCAGTACATTCATTGCAATTGATGAACACATTTTGGAGCATTGCCACTAAGCATGGACTATAGTTTATATTGTAGTTTACACTTTCTCCCACTCAATTCTGTAGCCTATGGCAAGATATATAATGGCTTGTATCTGTCACCACAACGTCATCCAGGTCAGTTGCAAGTCCTGAAAATGCCCCCATATTAAACCTCTTTTTCACTTTTCTTGAATTCAGCAGCTCCACTGGCAACTTTCTCCACATCAATGCTATAAATTTTTCCATTGCTAGACTAACAATAGTCTATAGTAGAACACCAGTAAGTCTACTCTAGTCCATATTTTATTCACCAATCCTGAGGATTCTGTGATGATGATGGCCCACTCCACCTCTAATTGAGAGGGGACTTCAATCTCATATGGCTGATGGATGGGACTCTTTTGCTTGCAGTTGTAGACTCTCTCTGTTCCTTGTTGTGTTGGTTGTCCTTTCTCACCTCCCCATTAGCTGTCCTGGGTAAGTCCAATGAACTAGAAAATAGATGCTGCAACTCTACTGAGACTCATGGCCAAGCCAGCACATGAACAGCCCAGAGAGTCAAGTCTCCTGGATGTACACCTACCAACTCCAGCACCAACTATGGGTTCAAACAAAAGGGACAGAAGAGGCATGTGTAGAGAAGTCACATCTGAGTCCAACTCCACCATACTCAGGAACACAATCTCCAAAGTAGAGCCCACTAACAAGTCACCAAACTCTGGAGCTATCTGCCAGGACCACATAACCTGGGTGACTCCGGAGCCCTCAGGAGCCCCATTGTTTGGGTTAGTGTCCACTTAGGCCGTAATAGAAGTAGTTCTTAATAAACAAAGGAAGAAAAAAGTTGAGTTAATCATAGGAGATTGAATAAATGTTTTTCTCCAACCATCTTAAAATATAAATATAATAATTTTAAAAAGCAATATAAAATGGTAAAGAAAATGGAACAGAAGACCGCAACAGACTTACAAATGTCCATGTAGAAAATAAAAAGATCAGAGCAGAGGAAAACAAAATGAAATTTCCTGAGTGAGGGAAGACAAGATGCAAGAAAGTTACCACTTCAGAATCCCTCTGATAAGACTCAAGGACTGAGCAACAGGAATTGCTGGATAAGTGGAACAAATTGGGATGAAAAGCATTAAATCAGAAGTGATAAGAGTCTGACTAATGAAGAATTATTCTTTCCTCCAAGCCTTTAGCCATGCTTTTATATCTTTCTTATTCTGGAAGAAGATTGGACTAAAGACTTATTTCTGACAGAAATAAAAGGCTGTGGAATTGGGGACAATTGGCCATCGGAGGGCAGAGCTTCCACACTATTCTGACTTAGAAGTGAAAGTCTATATATTGGAGGGTGAAAGATATCCCATTCCCTTTAGGCTCAGAAGAACTGACATCCAGATTTATAAACCCAAATGGAAGAGTTTAGAATGTTAATATTTGTACAAAATCATAGACTTCAGCAAATGGATCTGTAGATGCAGGCTTTACTTAATCAGTTACTGCATAGTGAAACTCACAAATATTAAAGCACCATCCATCTATCCAATCAGCTTTTAGTGTCTTGTTCTTATATATGAGCCAAGAACTAAATCTTACCACGCATTTCAGGTAAACCTCTATCATGAGTAGCAAAGGTTAAAACCATAGAAAAATATCAAAAGAGAAAGAGAAAAAGCTTGTAATCAAAGAAAATCTCAAATAAATAACAAACATCCCAACATTACAATACATTTAATTGAAATAATGCATTGCATTGATAAATCTAAAGTTGAAGACTGCAGTCTCTTGACCTCTGTTTTTTCAGGTCCTCTCATATGTTTTCATTTTTTATATAATAAACTTTATTTTTAAACCAGTGTTAGATTACTGAAAAGTTGTATTAAAATATAGGGGATTACCATATACCCCAGCTCTTCCCCATCCCACATTTTCACCTATTAATAATGCCTTATATTAATGTGGTACATTTGTTACAATCAACAAACAAATACTGAAGTATTGCTATTAAACAAGGTCCATATTTTACATTATGGTTTACATTTTGCACTCTACAATTTTACAGGTTTTTATAAAATATTTAGTGGCCTATCTCTGTCATAGCAATATCATGCAGAATAATTCCAATAACCTAAAAATGTTCTATATTCCATATATTCTTCCCTCCCTTTCCCCTCAGAATGTCTGGTCACCACTAAATTTGTATCAATGTTACAAGTCCTTCTGTTACTACAATGAAAATAGATTACATGGGTCCATGGTTGAATTTCCCCTTTATGTTTGTTCATTCTTGTATCTTGAAGCTTTTGGGGTGGTGCTACCCACTCTGTTTCCATTTGAGAGGGATATTAGATCTTATGGGACAGATGGAAGGACTGTTTTGACTGCAGTTGTAAATATTCTGTTTTGGGGGGAATGGGACTTGCCCATTATATTCATGTTGTTAGTTGCCCTGAGCAGGTCCAATGAACTGGAGAGTAGATGTTGATTACATCTCTGCTGATTTAGGGCTCAAATGATGTATGAATAGTGCCTTAAGTCTCTGATACATATATTAACTGGTACATTGCTACTTATAGGTTCAAATCAAAGGGGTAGAAGAATCATGAGTAAGGAAATTATAAATGACTCTAATTCTGTTGCACTGGGGAAATCATTTTTTATGTATTCCAAAGCAAGGCCTACCAATGGGTTGCTGATTTCATGGGGTTGTGTGCCTTGCCTATAGTGTCTGTATATCTCTGGAGCCCAATTGTTTGTGGCTTTGTTTACCGTGGCAGTCAGTGACATCCGCCTGAGACGTGCATAAGCATTAACTCTGGAATGATCTCCCGACTCACTCTGAAATCACTTAGCTATAAAATCTCTTTTGTGTTTAATGTTTCCCTCTTTTTATCAAGGTATTTTTCCAAATATATTGTTGGTTGCACTTGTTACTAAGCTCTTGCTACCAATAAGGCTCATCCCTGGGAATCATGTCCCACATCAGGGGGGAAGTAATGAGGATTTTTTGTTGTTGCTGAGTTTGGCTTATAAAGAGGCCACATTTGTGTAACAAGGAGGTTTTCATGAGGTAATACTTGGGCAATAGTCAAAATTAGATTATGTTTCAATTTTACAAGAATAATGTTCATAAATACAAATATTAATATCAAAGGCTGGGCTTATTAGTCTGTTTTCTTTTATTAGGCACTGGCTATATACCCTAGAGATTCTTGCCATTCTATTTAAGAACACAGCAGGACACCCCATGATGGGAGTTTAATATTTTATTGGTTATCATTTGGGTCTCCACCCATTGATATAACACCCTATGAAATCATGACACATTCATATTCCATAGAAACATGCCCCAGGTGCACCCTTCCCCTAACATCTACCAACCACTGACACCTGCACCAGTGACCCTCCCTGCCATAGTTGTCAAAACAACACTCCCACAATTATATTCTCAACCACAGTCCTCAACCTCCCCAGAGTTCACCTGTCCCTTCCTCCAGTCTTTTCCCTGGCTCAATGGATAGCTCAACCCAACCCCCAACCCCACTCACACTCACACTCTAACATCATTTTTTTTTAAGATTTTATTTATTTATTCATTTATCCCCCCCTTGCTGCTTGTGCTCACTGGGTCAGCCAACCACGCCATGCGGGTGGGCCTGTCCTCACCAGGAGGCCCCAGGAACTGAACCCGGGGCCTCCCATATGGTAAACGGGAGCCCTACTGATTGAGCCACAGCCGCTTCCCTCTAACATCATTAACCACACTTACATTAATCTCTCCATACTTCACCAACGATCCATAATTACTTACAATAATTTTGTTGCCTGTTTATTAATAATAGCATTTATCTATATCCATTCTCTGGATGGTAAAACCTTGTAGTGACTACAAATAACACTGCTGATGTATAAAATTGATGGTGGATGAAAGTGGTAGTCTAGGACTGTAAAATCAATTTACAGAAAACAAAAGGGTAATCTAGGAATGTAAAACTGAATTCAGTGGTAGAAGAGGATTATGGTTAATAGTACAAATACAAGAAGGTTGTTCTATAAACTAGAATAAATGTACAACACCATTGCAAAGTTTTAAGAATATGATGATACATGGGAAAATAGAAATAATATAATTTATGGTCTATAATTTACAGCAATGGTATATTATCTTTTCAGCAATGACAAAGAAGGTCCTATATCAACGTAAAGGGTCAAAAATAGGGGGATATAATTGAGTATGTATTTTATCCTCTTGAAGGTACAATAACTTTCTAAAATTGACTGAGGTTATAATAGCACAACTATGTAATGAAACTGAAAGCTGATAAATGTACACTTTGGATGAATTACACAAGTCATGGTTCTGTATAATATAGTGAACCCCATGGTGGATGTTGAACTGTGATTAACAGTATAAATGTGAGAACACTATAATATGAGCTATAACAGATATGCAATAGTAATATATGTTGTTAATAATAGGGTGGAATGTGGGAAAACTATGCCCAATGTAAATTATGGACTATAGTTAGCAGAAAATGTTGATGATGTTCTTTCCTCATTTGTAACAAATATTCCATAACAATGCATGGTGTTGGTGGTGGGGTGATGTCTCATAATCTTGTGCACTATGCATGATTGCTTTGTAAACTCACCACTTTAATTTTAAAAAAAAGAGAAGGAGATGAGGAAGCAGAGACCAAGATTATTAACAATGAGTTTATGGGTTTTCATTTCTTTTTTTCTATAACAAGGAGCATAGAAGTGGACAAAGCAATGGAATAGAGAAATTGAAAGGAATAAAGCATCAAGGGAAGATCAAGCCAATGGGGACATTTGTTTTAAGATGGGCGCTAATAGATCAGGTTTGTGGTGTTATGGAAATAATCCAATGGAAAACGAGAAATCAATGTTGCAAGGCAGAGAGAAGATAATTTTAAGAATTAAAAAATTGAAAAGCAAAGGAAAAAGATATCCAGATCATGTATGGAGAGACAAGTCTTTGAGTAGCTCAGAGACAATTTATTTACTGTCATAGAGAGGAAGAGAATGCTTGTTTATATAAAGGTATTTAAGTTGGGAAGTTTGGCAATATGTAGGTGAAACAGGAAAGGCTATGTGTTTCCCTGAGAAAATGTGTAAATTGTTATTTCTGGAATTGAATGCAGTGAATCTGCACAGAGCAAGGCACTGTGGTGACTGGAGTTCATTTGTTGATGATAATGTTGGGGTTGGATGGTTCATAGAGAGTAATGAAAATTTAAAATAGTTACAATAAGGAATGGACAAAGGAGTTCTTTTCATAAGAACACTCAGACACATTGACATACATGGTTATAGAATATGGATTTTTAAAATCACCTTCTACGAACTTATGTGTTTTTGTTTTGTTGTTTAATGGTTTAACCCCAGAGGTGGCCCAGAGCTGAGAATGGTAATGAACTCACTGGGCAATTAGACATATTTTGGTTGGAGTCCTTTGAAAAAACAACCTCTTCTTAGGTTTCATTTTAACATATGATATTTTACAAAATGATATACACGTATTTATCAAGAATCTGGTGGCAGAACAGATAGTTACATTATAAAATAAACAAATTAATACACATTTTTGAGCAATTCTTACTGGAATAAAGTGTTCATTTAATAAATATGATTTCATCAGCTCTTATATAGAGTAAACTGATGTTAGAAGTAGATCTTAGGGCATATAGAGGGAAAAACAATCAATTTATTCCTTTGGTATAGATGGTGTGGCCCCGTGATTATTGAACTGAGCTGTTGCAATAATACAAGTTCTATCTAAAGTTCTGTGTGATTAGTTCATTCTTTTCTCTACTGATACCAATAAAATCATCAACAGAGAATGCATGTTTTATTCTAAGGTGTTTTTTTTATAGAAGTATAAAGAATAAATCCAGCTACCAATGTGCTGCAATGGGCTGCTCAATGGGCAGCCTAAAACTACTACTACAGAGAGTTACTTGGATTTTTAGCTATGCAAATTCACCAGTTAATATCGAAAAGTACATTACTTTTTAGATGTATTGGTTATATCTATTGGCAAGATTTTGGGTTCGTTGTTTATACATAAAATAAGTCATTTTCTGTTTTTACTTCTATCCATCTAGTTCTTTCACCTCCATGTTCCATATCAATTGAAACATGGCTCTCATTTTTCAAGCAAGGATTCATATACCCCTTTAATCCCAATTGCAACTTATATTTTAATATTAGTATGTCCCTATAGGAAAATATAATGTTCAGTCCCACCACATACTAGTTTTTGTTTTTGCACATTTTCTGAAAATTCATGTTTATTAATTCTAACTCCTTTGTTTCTGTATTTCCTCAGATTTATTCAACTAGAGAATGATATTCTCTTGATGACAATTGTAAAGTCTTGATATCTAGGCTTTCCCTGGTTTCATGCTGATCTGTGTCCTCACCAGGAATTACAGGGATTTTTAAAGTCAATATTTAAAATGTGCTGTCTGAAACAACTAATAGTAACATTAGCATCTCAAGTCAATATTGACTTTTCCTAGCAATATCTTAATATAATCTATGTTGGCAGATATGTATTCTGTATTGAAATAAAACCCTTTAGTCTACCAAGTATAGGACAGGATTATAATATGGAAGTAAGAAGAGTACAATCTGCAAAGTGATAAACTAATATACAGAAATTATTTTTTACCTATTACAATACTGAGAAGTAAAATAATTAGATGGAATTTAACAGCCTATTAAGCCTGCTTACCATATACTGTTAGATTGTTTTTAAAAATTTTGTGCCACATTTCATGAGCATCTATATCATATTATGAATGTAAATTCACAAAAACATTGTTATTATTTAATATTCTTATTTCATGTGCATCTATATTATATTATGAAGGTAAAGTCACAAAAATATTGTTATCATTTAATATTCTTATTCCTTACAATTTCAAACTGAGACAGGCAAATTGCTTTTCAAACATTTAAACTTAATGTAATACCTTCATATTTTATATTAGCTCTATTGTGATGTATATTTGATACAAATTATTGACCACTTGATACAATAAAATTGAATATTTTCCCAGTCCCAAAAGGTTGAAGTCACTGCTGAAAGTGTGATTCTCAAATCCCATCAAAAAATGCCCATTTTGACCTAAAATGAAAAAAATAAGTAAATGAGAGATGAATAGAAAAGGAAGAAAAATTACTGAAAAACCAGACAAATAAAATGAGCTAGAAATGCATATTTCACAAGAGTGTCCATGTGCTTTGATGTGGGCACGATTTACAAGAGGAACATTTATTTTCTTGCATCAAGTAAAGACATTCAGAATATTAAGTAAGTGGTTGAATCCTTGTAACCTGATAATAATTCCATTTTCTTTACTAGGACCATTTTTCTCAGATATCATCTCAATGAAACCTATCACTGAACACCCTTAATATTGCATCTGCCCCCTTCCCCCAAAGTTTCTTGATCCTTGTTACTCTGCTCTCTTTATTAGTTTTTTAACAAAATATTTTCAAACCACAAACACGTGAACAAAATTATCTTATGCATTCTCTTTATTTTTTGTCTATATCAAATACCAGACATTAAATTTCTTGATGGGAGAATTTTTTTTTTAACTGCTCTTAACCAAGTGCCTAGAACAGTGCCTGTCACATACCATTAACTCAGTAATATTTGCTGAATGCATGAATGGAATTTGGAATTCAGTTTTTTCTCTGATGCATTTTCTTTTAGATTTGGATGAATAAAAATAAAATGTACTATTTTTAAGACTTTAAAAAATAATAACAAATGAAATAATTAACAAAACTTAGTTTAACATCAGTTGTACAGTTTGAAACACAACATACAACTTAATTTTAAAAATGCAATCTTTATTCGGCCAAACATCAACAATACATGTTTAACAATGTAGTTTACATTTACCTTTCATATACCTGCACCAGTGGCAAAGAATGATCTATATCAATGATAAGGGACAACAAAAGTGTGTTATAAAGAGATATGGGATTTTTCCTTTTTCAGTAATGAAAATGTTCAAAAATTAACTGAGGTGATAACAGGACAACACTGTGATGAACCTGAATGCCATGAAATTTGCATTTTGGGTGTACCAACAAGGTATGGGAATGTATAAAACCCTGAACCCTGTGGTGGATAATGTACTGTGATTAACAATACAAATATAAGAATGTTCTTCCATCAACTATAACAAATATATAATACTAATATATGGAGGTATTAATATGGTAGAAGGTTAATAATCATGGAAGAAAGAATCAGTGACATAGAGGAGAGAACAACTGAAATTGAAAAATGAGAAATTAGAGAGAAAATAATGGAAGAAATTGAGTTGGGGCTCAGGGAGTTGAAAGATAAAATGAAGTGTCCAAACATACATGTTCTGTGATTCCAGAAGGAAACAAGAATTGAAAGGGGCAGAAAGAGTATTGGGGGAAATAAAGACTGAAAGTTTTCCAATTCTCAAGAAAAACATGAATATACATGTCCAGGAAGCACAACATATTCCAATTAAAATAAATTCAAATGGACCTACCCCAAGACGCATATATGCACAATGCCAAATGCCAAAGATAAAAAGAAATTCTGAAAGCAGCAAGGGAAGAGTAAAATGTCACACACAATGGATGTCTAATAAGATTTAGTATGGATTTCTCTTCAGAAACCATGGAGGCAAGAAGGCAGTAGTATGATACAATTAAGGCACTGAAGGAGAAAAACTGCTAGCCAAGAATTCTTTATCAGACCAAACTGTCCCTCAATATGAGGGTGAATTTAAAATATTCACAGATAAGCAGAAAGTAAAAAAGTTCATAAACAAGAATGCAGTTCTGTAGGAAACACTAAAGGGAGTTGTGCAGCCAGAAAAGAAAAGAGAGAAGAGAGGGGCTTGAAGGAGAATGTAGAAGTGAAGAGTATCAGAAAGGGTAACCAAAGAGTTAAAAAAGATGGACAAAGATAAGATATGACTATGACAGAAAAAGGATAAAATGGATTAAATAAGTAATTATTTTACAGTAATAACATTGAATGTTAATGGTATAAACTCCCCAATAAAAAGACATAGGCTGACAGATTAAATAAGAAAACATGAGCCATTCATACGCTGTATGCAAGAGTCCAGTCTTAGACCCAAAGATACAAATATTCTGAGAGTGAAAGTTTGAAAACAGATATTTTAGACAAATAGTAACCAAAAAAGAGCAGGTTACTATTATTAATGTCAGACAAAACAGACATTAAGTGCAAAAAAATTGATAAGAGATGCAGAAAAACATTATATATTAATAAAAGGGAAAACACAACAGGAAAGAATAAGAGTTGTAAATATCTATGCACGTAACAAAAGTGCCCCAAAACACATGAGGCAAAAACTTCTGTCAAAACTGAAAGAAGAAATAAATTGTTTTACAACAATATTTGGAGACTTCAACATGCCACTAACATCAATAGATAAAACAGTAATACAGAAGATCAACAAGAAACAGAGAATGTGAAAAATATGATAAACAAGATGGACCTGACAGACATATACAAAACATTGCACCACAAATCAGCAGGTTATATGTTCTTCTCAAGTGCTCATAGATTTTTCTCCAGTATACACCAAATTTCTTCTCCAGAGGCATCTTTGATAATGTTGGGAAAAATCAAGTGAAAATTGTAATAAAAATGCAATCTTCCCATCCTATTTAGAATATAGATATATAAATATTCTTTATTAACCAAATCATTTTTTTTTAGTTGCTTTTTCTAAAAAAAAAAAAAAAAAAAAAAAAAATCGGGTCCTTTGTCCTGTAGAATAACCTATATTCTGTGATTTCACCTTTATGTTGTCATGGAATATACTCTTCTGTGTCTTACCTTTTCTGTAAATTATGAATAGCTTAAGAGGAAAATCACCCATTGGTACTTATTAATTGAAGTCTAAAGACACAATAAAATGCTTCTGTGAATGAAACCAAATGGTTGATTTATAAGAAGAACAAGAAAAAGAAATAAAGAAAAACAGAATAAAGAATTACAGAATGGACAAATGTGACTTTAGTATAATTGTTTTGGCCTTCCAGAAATAACCCAAATGGCACTCTTGGGAGCACAGATGAACAAAGTTTTATTACATATGGGCCCAGAGGAGAGTTCTTTCTCTTCAAATTCTGAGGACCATTTTCTGATTTTCAAAAGTTTATATAGGAACACTAAGCAGGCAAATTCCTGAGCAAGGGGGCAGGGGCAGGTGGGTTACAAAGGCAGAGAAGCAAGGTTAGCTTATCTTTCTAAAAGCAGAAGACCATAGTGGAGGCATTATCTGTGCAGAGTTGTAAATTTCAATTCAAAGGGGCATCCTGGGGTACCTATCTTCCTGACTTGGATTCCATGGAGAAAAGTGGAGGAAGGAGGGGAGAGAGGGTCCAGGGTCCAAGGGGAGTTTATTTTTGAAAGCTGTGGGTTTCTCCTGAGGGTGGGGTTGGGATCCCAGCACTTTCCTCATCATCTCCCCCTTTTGATGCCATTATAACTTTATATGGGGCATCACTTGCTAGCATGGGGATTCTTCTATAGTCACCAAGGGCTGATATTTAACACGAGGCATTACTTGGTGCTTTAAGGTGGCACCTATTAACAAGCTCTAAGAGTGGCAGAATCTTATGCTTTTGGGGGTCTCGGCAGAGGTATTTGTCATAACCCCCATAGCTGCTACCCATACACCCTCTCCTGGGGCCTGGTATGGCAGCATGGGGGTGTGGGGCAACCAAGCAAGGTGTAAGGAGTGTGATCTTGGATTGCCCTGCAAGCATTAACTATTACAGAGGCTGAAGTTGCCCCTGCTGAGAATGGGATTGAAGTGTTCAGCATGTATTGTTTGCCCCAGGATTGACTAACTTGCAGCTGCTATAGATTTTGGCAGCAGGTATTGGCTTTTACGGAGGGGGCAAGGAAGTAAAGGACAAGCAAGTTAAGGCACAGAAACATCCTATTACACACCAGTAAGCAATTGCAATTAGGGCTTTATTCACAACAGTCCAGTCTGCAGGGGCCACAGCAGCGAGTCCAACTCCAAATACCAAGGAGAGCAGGCCATATAAGCACAGGATCCACCAGAAGCAGGGGTCCATTCAGCCAGCGTTTGATGAGGTCGGTGTTTGGGGATCCCGGGTGACTCACATTCTTAAGGGGTGGCTGGGTACGGGTTTGGCTGTTCAGCTGTCCTGTTCTTTATCCAGATGTGCCTTCTTGACCCTGGAATGATGGATCCAAGGGGCAATGCCTGCAACTTTAAGAGCAGTAGGAGTTACAAGGATTACAGTATGTGGACCTGTCCAGGAAGGCTAGAGGGTTTTTGTTTTTTTTTTCCAGTTTTTGACCCAGACTAGATCCCCTGGGCGGTGGGGGTGCACCAGATATCCCAGGGGGATGAGATTCTGGGACAAGACAGTTTTGTGTATTTCAGCTAGAGTTTTCCCTAGCTGCTGGAGAATGGAATTTTGGCTAGCCTCCCCTATAAGTCTGAGATTTCCTTTGAAGGCCTGGATAATTGGGGGTGGCCACCCAAATAGAATTTCAAAGCCGATGGGTCCTGGGGTGCACCTAACTTGGAGAAGGGTTAAGGGAAGTAAGTTTACCCAGGGGAGACCAGTTTCCTGGCAGAATTTGGCTAGGGTGGCTTTGAGGGTTCAATTTATGATTTATGTGTTCAACTTTCCCTGAGCTCTGGGGCCTGTAAGCAGTACAGAGTTTTCACTTGATTCCTAACATTTTTGCTAGCTTTTGAACTACAGCAGCCACGAATGCCGGGCCATTGTCACTTCCAATTGACAGTGGCAGCCAGTGTCTTGGAATGATTTTTCTAAGTGAAGCCTTAGTCACTTTTCTTGCCTTCTCAATGTGAGTGGGGAAGCTTCAACCCAACCGGAAAAGGTGCATATCATCACCAACAGCTATTTGTACCCCCGACTTGGTTTCACTTCCATGAAGTTTACTGTGATATCTTCAAAGGGGGCCGTTCCCATGTGCTGGACACCTGCCAGAGTACGGGGGCCCTGAAAGGGGTTGTTTTTGGCACAAACTTGGCGCTGGTTGCTGATGATGGCACAGAGAGAAATTAGCCAGGCTATGTAGAAGTATTTCCCAAGCAAGACTTCTTCTATTGCAGTTTTTCCTAGGTGGATGAGTTGGTGGTATTGCTGGATGAGGGCATGAGTGGCTCCCTTTGGTACAAAAATTCAGTTCTCTGGGAGCAGCCAAGTTCCTTCAGGGATTTGGCTTCCCCCTTCTCTTTCAGCCCACTCCTGTTCTTTCCAGGTATACCTTAGTTGATCAGTCTCTTGTCCTAAGAGGGACAGTTGTGTGGTGTTAATTCCAGAACTTTAATATATTTTAAAAAATTAATATTATCATGTAAATTTCTACAGCTTTGTGATATTTCATATTTGTTTTAAAGTTGTCAATATTGTCTGTATTGGATGTCAAAGACAATATTGGAATATGTTTGTGTATTATGAATTGAATCCTACTTTTTAAATTACCTTTAATATTCAGTAGTAGGAACAGCCTTTGGCATTTTGTATCCAATTAAACTTACCAGTTGTTAAAACTATTAAGAAACTTTGAAAGTATTTAAATTGTTAGGATTTAATACAGGAAGGTCTTGAGTAGCCAGGTGTTTTTATAATATCTGCTATTACAAGCTGCACATTTTGATATTCATTATAAAATGTTTTAGCAATGCCTATTGATTTTTAAATAAAGTGAATTTTTATGTTGTCTTTTTATTGTTTAATAGAATTTAATAAAATAAGCATTTTTAAATTTGTCTATATTTACATATAAATTTATATATTTTAAATTTATAGATAGTTTTATACATATTTCTATATATCTATATATATCTCTTCCTCTCTCTTCTATCTCTACCTCTATTTCTTGCCCCCTCTCTATTCTTCAAAAATACTCCAAATAGAACAGTGAATTTGGAGAAGACCTTTTTGTGATGATTAATTACATCATCACCTTGGCTAGTTTATAGTGTTTAGTTTTTTGGTCAAACAAGCACTGACCTGATTGTTACTGTGATGGTATTTCATATATGGATTAGCATCTATATAATTTGATTGAATCTGTGGCTGATGCAACCACAAACAACAAAGGAGATTGCCCTCAGCAATAAGAGACTTTTCCTTATCCAATCATGTTGTAATTCAATGTGGAGGTAGATGGTGCCGGGAACAATCCAAAGAAAGATTGGGATCAGGGGACCTCACTCCATGTGGAATGCAGGCAAATTTATTTAGGCTGAAGCTGCTTTTATACTACAAAGCTGATAACAAAAGTAGGGCATCTTCTGTTAGTTCCTCTGCATGGCACGTAAGAGCACTGCCGGTTCCTGTATCTCTAGATTAGGGATTTATACAATAACTTCTTAGTGGTGGGTTCATTCCACTCTGCTTCCTCTCTTTGACGTCTGCAGTATGCAGAGTCCTTGGAGACATTTGCTAATGTTTCTTTTCTAGCAAGCATGCTTTGTAGATGCTTAACCCTTTATGCTCTGACTCTCAGCATCTTCTCCAACAATTCCCCCTTTTTTGTTTTTTGTTCAGGGTGACTGTGCCTGTCTTAGGTTGCCCTCCTCTGAGGATCTTACCCATCTCTGGCTACCAGCCAAGCTTTATGAACAGGGGTCTTGAGAGTTAAGGGTTTTAAGCAGAATCAAGTTATTGGCATGGCTAGCCTTTTCAGCCCTATTGATGTGGGATAGCAGGGCTTTGCGAATGTCTCCTAATACCATTAAGAGTAGCAGAGCACCAATGATCACCATACTGAAGTTAGCAAGTACAGAGGTTGATTTCCACCAATGTAAGGGGTTTATGTTATTTAATTGATCTGTTATTGATTGCCAAAATTCACTACCTGGAAGTGTAGAGAGTTGATTCTGAGACATTCTCAAAATCCTTTTTTGCAAATCTGTAATTTCTATAGATAAATTTGTGTGATGACCTAGTAAATGATTTTTAATTTTTTCCCATTCATAATGGGAGTTATTGTATGGGAGAGGAGTGATACAAAAAGCACTTTCATTCCAATCACACTTCAAACCTTGTTTTAAATTTAGATTATATATTTGATCTCCCATTTGTGTAACAGCCATCTCTAAGTCATTAAGCCTATTATTAATTTGCTCATCTATATATGTTTGACTATGCCATAACTCACTAGCATTATGATGCCAATTTCTAACATATTGTTGTGTTTGAACATTTTCATGCAGAGCAGTTCCTGCTGTAGCAGCAGCTGTAATAATACCTATAAGCCCTAATACAGCAGCAATAATTAATCCAATCAAACGTTTGGTTCTTTTTAAATAATGATCTAGAAAGTGCCAAAGGATTTGGCTCTCAGGGGAAGACTGCCAGCAGTGATTCAGGTGAACCGGAAGCCATATTCCATGACGCCGTCGTCCTATTAGAACCACACTAGAATTTTCCTGTAAAACAAACTTTGATATACAAGTGTAAAGGGAACAATTGTTGCAGAAAAACCATGTTTGATTAATATTCACTACTCCTACTACAAAAACAATTGGATCCCGTACACACACTTTATGATATGAACTACCATTCCAATGTAGGGTAGTATTCACCGGTCCCTTTTTCCCAGTTAATGTATAAGTAGGGGCTAGTCCCAAAAATACTTTCCATAATTTTTTTTTGTTTTTTCTTGGAACTGTTATCCCAAGGGGAGGGAATCAATCATCCTTGATTGATCCATCGTATTTGCCTATTGCTGGTTAAATTAGGTTCATTTCCTAGCCATGGATATGGTTGTGTTTCAGAGACAGATACAGTAGTTTTATTAATTCCAGTCCAAGTAACTCCAGTGTAATTGCCATTTTCTGGGACTGGCAACCCCACAGGGGTGCCTTCCCAAACTATTCCATAGGAATCATTAAAGACAATTAGTTCACTTTCCATTTGGCATTCATGCCAACCTTCCTCATCGGTTTGTTTGGAAAGAGAGCAAGTGGAATTTTGAGATTTGTAACTGGAAACACTATAAGAGGGGAATAAAATCATTTTAATTGAGGTTTCATTTGTTCAGCTCACAACCACAGTCCGATTTTTAATTGACATGCATGGTGATTGTGGCCCAATGCAGAGTGGCCAACCAAAGAAGGGCAGAGTTAGATTACTAATAGTTTTCCCTTCTTCATTACTTAGGAAAGGTAGTCTTTTATCAAAAGGCCCAGGAAATTCTGAACTGCCATTTAAAAAAACTGAAAATGATGGATCTCCCCATGTAAGTACTCTTATAAGTGGAGGATTAGGTATATATGCCCAGTATGTAAAATTATTAGCTCTTATCCCCAATACTTGCATAATCAATAGAACTGTCGTCCAGAAGATCTTCATTATGGCTCTCACTTGAATCTGCTTCTCTCTGTTTCAGTCTATGGTTTGGCAGCCAGACGGAGACGTTGGAATCTGTAAGCACAAGAGCATACCCTCATCCCCAAATTTTTACCCATCCTTTCTTCCACTGACCATCATTAACATCTTTCCAATATATAGGTTGATGGAGAGTTGATGCATTCTTTTTTCTAGGTTGCCAATGCACTTCTGCAGGGGTGCAATTTTTTAACTGTTGATAAACATTTAGAAAATTCAATGTATATAAGGCTTTATTTAATTGATCACGAGGGTTTATCATACCATCACCATTTCCCCCTTTTTGTTTTTGAAGCATGTATTTTAAAGTTTGATTAGCACGTTCTACAATAGCTTGCCCAGTAGGGTTATATGGGATACCGGTGACATGAGTAATATGCCAAGTAGCACAAAAACATGAGAATGAATGACATATATAGGAGGGACCATTGTCTGTTTTAATTTGTAAAGGAATACCCATTATAGCAAAACATTGCCAAAGATTAGATTGCACAGCGGCAAACTTTTCACTAGTATGAGCTGATGCCCAGAGAAAATGAGAATAAGTATCAATAGTAACATGCACATATTTAAAACGGCCAAAAGAGGGAACATGGTTAACATCCATTTGCCAAAGTGCATTAGGATGTTCACCTCGTGGATTTACACCAAAGGATAATGAAGAACTATGAATTGGGCCACATGTGGGACAAGAACGAATAATATGTTTAGCTTGTTCTATAGTAAGATCAGGAAATTTGTGTTTCAAACCTTTGGCATTCACATGAGTGTTGTTATGAAAATCAACAGCAGTTTGTATTGGAGCAACTAATTTATCTACTATATCATTAGCAGTTGCCAAAGGACCAGGCAAATGAGAATGGGATTGAATATGAGTAGTATACAGAGGAGAAACACGACTTTGGACAAGTTGCTGTAAATTAAAAAACATTAGTGAAAGTTCATCATGAGGTACAATATGTGCAGTTTCTATGTGAGATAAAACCTGGCAAACATAAGCAGAATCAGAGACAATATTGAGAGGATCTGAGACCATCTGTAACAATTTTATTACAGCATCAAGTTCTGTTCTTTGGGCTGATGTGTAAGGTGTTTGCCAGACCTGTTGATGATTTGGTCCAGTAAAACCAGCCCGTCCATTACTGCTTCTGTCAGTAAAATATGTGGCAGCATGTGGAAGAGGGTTGGTTTTAGTAATGGAAGGCAAGACCCATGAAGTACATTTCAAAAACTGTAACAATTTAGAAGAAGGAAAATGGTTATCAATAATACCAATGAAGTCACTTAGAGCAATTTGCCAAGAAGAGCTCACTGTAAATAAATGAGTAATTTCTTCTTTAGACATAGAACATAGAATACAGTCCAGATCTCTGCCTATAAGTTGACACAAACGAGCTCTGCCTTTTCTGATCAAATGGGAAATCTTATCAACATAGGAATTTAAAGTTTTTAGGGATTTGTTAGGCAAAAAAAGCCATTCTAATATCCCATCTTGCAAAAAAAGTCCTGTAGGAGAATGTAAGGTAGGAAAAATAATTAATTGAATAGGTTTGGTAAGATCCACCCGTGTTAACTGGCCTTCTTGTATTCTTTGTTCCACCAATTGCAACTCAGCCTCGGCTTCAGGAGTAAGAGTTCTAGGACTCGAAAGGTTTGAATCTCTATTTAAAGTGTTAAAAAGATGTGAAAGGGCATAAGTAGGAATTCCTAATATGGGACGAATCCAATTAATATCCCCCAATAATTTTTGGAAGTCATTAAGAGTTAGCAGCTTATCTCGACGAATTTGTACTTTTTGAGGAGCCACTGTATTAGAAGTCACTCGGAAACCCAAATAAATAAAAGGCGTTTCTCTTTGAATTTTTTCTTCAGCTACTTGTAACCCATAATGTGAAAAAATTTGTAAGCTAGACTGAAACATGTCTTGTAATACATCTATATTGGGGTGAGCAAATAAAATTTCATCCATATAGTGGATTATTAAGGCAGTTGGATATTGTTCACAAATCTTTTGCAAAGGTTGATTTACAAATAATTGACATAAAGTTGGGCTATTCAACATACCTTGTGGCAACACACACCATTGAAATCTTTGTCTAGGACTTTGATTATTAAGAGCAGGGATTGAAAAAGCAAATTTTTCCCTATCTTTAGGATGTAAAGGAATAGTAAAGAAACAATCTTTTAAATCGATAATAATCAAAAACCAATCCTGAGGTATCATAGAAGGCTGTGGCAGGCCAGGTTGAAGGGCTCCCATAGGTTGAATTACTTTATTTATTTCCCTAAGATCTGTTATCATTCGCCATTTCCCTGATTTCTTTTTTATAATGAATACCGGTGAATTCCAGGGGCTAGTGGAGGGCTCTATATGACCAGCTTTTAATTGTTCTTGAACCAAAGATTGAAGGGCTTCGAGTTTTTCTTGAGAAAGGGGCCATTGATCTACCCATATGGGTGTTTGAGTTAGCCAATTAAGAGGCAAAGTGAAGCCCTTTTTATCAATGGCCCCTATTATAAATTTGATTGATCTGGGTCAGTATAACCCAGGCCCCGCCGATCACCAGGTTTACGAGTTTGTCCAAATTGCATTTGATTCATCATATTTTTAACGGGCTCAGAAAGAGTAGGGATATGTATATATGCTCCTCATTGATTTAAAAGATCTCTGCCCCATAAATTCAATCCCACATCAGCAACAAAAGGTTGTAGGGTGGCCTTTTGCCCTTCTGGACCTATTATATCAAAAATTTTTGTACTTTGGTAAACATCAGTCATAGTTCCAATACCTGTAAAAACTGTAGGAACCTTTTGTAAGGTCCAAGCTTGAGGCCAATAGCGTTTAGCTATAATGGTGACATCAGCTCCAGTATCTACTAATCCTAAGAAAACTTTCCCATTAATAGTAATAGTTATTTCAGGTCTTTCATCTCCCACAAACGTTTGCCAAAAGACCCTATGGCCTGTTGACCCAAAGCCACCAGTTCTTTTGAAAGGAAGTGCAGAAGGCTTATTATAAGGAAGAAAAAGCAATTGAGCAATACGGTCACCATTAACTATTTGTACTTGTCCCAGGGACTGTACCATAACTTTAATTTCTCCCTGATAATCTTCATCAATAAGTCCCATTTGAACCAAGAGTCCTCTTTGAATTAAACTACTTCTCCCAACTATTATCCCTACTGAATTTTTTGGAATTGGGCCTTTAACTCCTGTAGATATCGTTTGGATGCCCATTGATTGTGTTATTAATTTGGTTTCTGCACTTGGCAGATCTACAGCAGCACTTCCCTTCATTGCTGCTTTTAATTTGGTAACAGGAGTGCGTGATTTCTCCCATTGCTGACAGGATATTTCAATGGGAGGCTCATATTGTTTGTCTGTGGGCCCTGAGCTAGGCCCGCATAAATGTTTCCCGAACGGGTGATCAACTTTCCGTCCCCATAAGATCGGGATTTACATTCCCTACCCCAATGGAACCCTTTCTGACATTTTGGGCATTTTGTTGATGGACGCGGACATGACTCATTTCTCTTTAGTGGTCCTGAAACAGAGAGCATTTTGCACTGTTTCTGAAAATGTCCTGTCTTTCCACATCTATAACACACTCCCTTGTTTCCTCGACCCTTGCCCAGGTATGCTTGAGCCATAGCAGTAGCCATAGTGGCCATCTGATGAGTAGAAGACCCAATATCCTGACAAGCTTTAACATAATCAGGTATTGATCCACCAGCTGATTTTATAGGTCTTATAGCTTTTTTGCATTCACTATTGGCATTATCAAAAGCAAGAGTCAAAAGAATAAAATCTCGAGCTTCAGGAATTTGCACAGTTTTCAAAACAACATCAGAGAGCCTAGCAATAAATTCTACATACGGCTCATTAACCCCTTGAATTATCTTGGAAAATGACTGTGCAGCTTGGCCAGCAGGTGCAATTTTCATCCATGCAGCTAAACAAGCCATCCTAAACTGAACAATAGCTACATCATTATATTGCAACTGCCGAGGAATACCCATCCAATCACCAGTACCCAAAAGCTGATCAAGAGTTATTGGAACAGGAGGGTTTTGAGTTGCATTACGCCTGGCCGTTTGAGTAGCTTCATCTGTCCACCATGTTTTAAATTGTAAAAATTCAGCAGAATTTAAAACTGTACAAGCTAGCATTTCCCAGTCCCATGGGATTAATCTATCTGTTTGAGCCAGCCCTTTGAGAAGACCAAGAGTATAAGGGGAGTTAACCCCATATTGAGCACAGGCTTGTTTTAATTCCTTCAGTAGTTTAAAAGGAAGCGGTTCATGATGGAATTCCAAAACTCCCTGAGGATTAGCTTGATCAGGGGGTAGTTGAGTTATAGTTACAGGAAACTGTTCCACCATCTGAAGGGCTTCGGGATCACCAATACTTCTGCCCTGTGCAATACATCTCATGAGAGGCGATGAAGCCTGGGTGTTAGGAACCTTTACACGATTGGTACACGGATTATCATCAAAACCATCAGGAAATATAGTAAAAGGGTTAGTAGGTGGAGGAGCAGGGTTCCAGGAATCTTTAGTAGAAGTTTTCTTAAATATACCTAGGTCTCCGGGATTAGTTCCCTGTTCCTTTTGCTCCTTAGGTAAGGTAGGATACAAAGGCTGAGCAGAAAAAGCAGCTGGCTGATTCAACAAACTAGTGCTAGTTCCCTTAGTACGGCAGAAAACAGTATCCTCCTGATCAGAAATGCAACCCTCAGGAACTTCAAAACTTCCCTCCTTTAAAACAGGCTGTTGAGTACTATCATCAACACCTTTTGCATAAACAGCATTTTCATCATCCTCTTCTTCAGATTGAAGAGGATCTAAGGCAGTGGCTATTTGATGACAGAGAGTCCACACTTGAAGAGGAACTGTTTCCCCTTTTTGATAAGCTCTTCGCAATGATTTCATTACTAACCTCCATTGCTTAAAATTTAACACATGCTGTCCTTGCGGCTGAAACCAGTTACAATGTTTCTGTACAAGAGAAAAGAGTTCTAGTAACTCGTGGGTCGTCACAGATACCCCTGTATTCTTTAACAGGGTCTTCAAAACTTGGGAATATTCCTCTAACCGAGTCGACTGATTATCCATTACCCTGATGATCAAGATTATTTGACTCACCTTATAAGATTCAAGGACCTTCCGACCCAGCAACAACAGTCCTTAGTTCCACGGCACTGATCCAGAGAAGAAGACGATGAGAGAAGACTAGTCTAGCCCCACGTTAGGCGCCATCTGTTGTAATTCAATGTGGAGGTAGACGGTGCCGGGAACGATCCAAAGAAAGATTGGGATCAGGGGACCTCGCTCCATGTGGAATGCAGGCAAATTTATTTAGGCTGAAGCTGCTTTTATACTACAAAGCTGATAACAAAAGTAGGGCATCTTCTGTTAGTTCCTCTGCATGGCATGTAAGAGCACTGCCGGTTCCTGTATCTCTAGATTAGGGATTTATACAATAACTTCTTAGTGGTGGGTTCACTCCGCTCTGCTTCCTCCCTTTGACGTCTGCAGTGTGCAGAGTCCTTGGAGACATTTGCTAATGTTTCTTTTCTAGCAAGCATGCTTTTTAGATGCTTAACCCTTTATGCTCTGACTCTCAGCATCTTCTCCAACACAATCAGTTTTCTGATTATTAAGGCAGAAATGAGGATTTCAGCAGTCAAAATGTTTGTCTACCTCTTCACCAGTCATGGAATTTGGACTTGCTAATCCCTGGTCACATAGGTCAAATCCTTTAATAATTATATATGTATACATATCATATTGATTCTTATTCTCTAGAGAACCCTGACTAATACTGTCTTTAAACTTCAGAGTAGGAAAATAAATCTCAGACAAAAAACAAAAAGAACAAATTATAACAAGAGTAGTAAATTTACTAAAGTAAAAAATTGTCCCCAAAAGACAACAAAATTAAAATGCAAGCTCTGACCTCTTAGTTATATTTTCAGCTCATATTTGAAATATTTAAAACTCATTTGTTTGCAGAATACATAAAGATAACACTCAAATCAATAAGAAAATGAAAACAACTATTAGAAACATATGCAATGACACTGGCAATTGACAAAACAGGAAATTTGTTAATAGCTAAATGCAAACTTGTTCAACCTAACCTAATCAGGGAAATGAAAATTAAAGCAACAATGAGATACCATTTCACAAATATCTGATTGGTGAAAATTTAAAAGGAAAGTAATGGGAATTATTTTCCGCTGCTTATGGCAGTATAAATTGATCTCCTTTGAAAATCATTTGGCCATAGCAAATTAGTTGGACAAACACATTTCTTACAATGCAGTAAACCCACTCCAAGAATTATACTTTGTTGGAATATGTATAGATATATACATGGAAACATGTGCATCATTAGTCACTGCAGCATTGTTTGAAATAAGAAAACATTTTAAACGACTTTGTCCTAAATTACTAAAAGCTGCTCAGAGCAGAATACCACAAAAATGTTGGCTTTTATACTGGGAATTTATTAGGTCAAAAGCTTACAGTTCTGAGTCTGTGAAAATGTCCCAATCAACACATTATCATAGAGACTGTCTCAACCAAGGTTTGCTGCTGGAGATCCTGGACTCCTGCCATCTGGCAAGGCACAATGGTGGCTAGTCTCTGCTGAAGTCTCTGCCTTTCCCTCCAAATTCACTTTTCCCTGAGCTCAGCCATGGGTGATCAGGCCTATGGCTTGTTTCTACCATCTCCTCTGGGCCTCATCTCTTTTAGCCTCTCAGGGGCCTCTTCAAATGTCTCTGTCCTCCACTGA
The DNA here is from genome assembly GCA_026826555.1 of Tolypeutes matacus. NCBI lineage: Eukaryota > Metazoa > Chordata > Mammalia > Cingulata > Chlamyphoridae > Tolypeutes > Tolypeutes matacus. Next base: position 791,919 of record JAKSZT010054574.1, read on the forward strand.
TTCCAGCCTCTTGGAATTTCTCTGTTTCTGCTGCTTTTCCATGTGTGTCTCTTCTCTCAGGCATCCATTTATAGAACTCCAGCAAGAGGGTCAAGACAAACCCTGGGACATAACCTCATTAAAGCATCTGATCAAAGCATTCCACACCCACAGGAATGGATTAGCTCCAAGAACATGACCCTTTCTAGGATCCAGAAAAAGCCCCAAATTGTCACACTCACCTCAATGTTAAAAACTTATTTATTCATACATTTTAGTTAATACCTTTGTAAGTGATAAATCATGATCATTTTCTTCTCATCCTCTATGTCTCTCAACCTCTCCTTCATTTTTCTCTCCTTTTACCTCTTTGTGCTGAGTTCAGATCTAGCTTCCATTTCATGAATTCTCACTCCAGTGGTGTTTAATCTATTATTTAATCCACAAAGTTTTTAACTTATCTGACTATTTCCATTAGATTTTGATTTGGACTAATTGATATCATATATTTCCTTGGATTTTCGCTCCTTACTTTATACATCTAATCTCCTTAAAGAATAGTTTTTTTTTTTTTTATGGTTTCTCTTGGCTAGCTCTATTCTGAGAGGTCCTTGGGGGAACTAAACCTATTTGTTATGTCTTCTAATTCTTACTACAGTTTTTTGCCCATTCATTTCTTAATATCATATTGTGAGCTCAATTTAGCCATAGTTTGATCTATAGGAATCTTTTAAAAATATAACTGCATTACCATTTTCCCCAAGAGCACAACCAGTTCAGATTCACTTTTTAGGTTAATTTCTCAGTTTAAGGTCTTAGGATATTTTAGATAGGATAAAATAAAAATGCTAAACCACAGAAATCATAGCCATTGGATATATTCCTTGGATGGAACTTTTAAGTAAACATCACTCAGAGATCAGGATAAGATGGAAATTGTGGGAGCTAAGGGAAAGAAAAAGAAAAGTTAAGATCCTGAATAACAGACATGAAGTATTATTGCCATGGGCCTTTCAGGACTTAGGAAAAAACATTTCTGTTTAGTCTATTTTTAGTTTTTCTGTGGATTTAAAATCTTTATTTTTAATTTCATGTTTATTATAGGGAACGAGAGATAAGGAATTTAAAAAAATTGAAATCCTCAATATTGTCATCAGACTTTCCCATATGTGCTTACCCAAGCACTCCTTTTAGATTGAAAAATATTTGAGAATTTTTGCAATAAAATGTCATGTTCAATTGGGGGGCAGCATTAAATGCAATTACACATACATGTATAAAATAATATATAAAATAGTATCCAACTATGCATAATGTTTCATAATCTGCTTTCTCCATTCAACAATATACTATGTACATTTTCCATTGCAACACATATCTACCTATCTGTTTATCTATGTATCTATGTATCTATCTACTTTCTTAACTATATATCATCTATCTATCATTATCTAAGTATCGCTCTATGTTTGTGTGTATGTATTTATTAACACTTGGAAAGTATTCTATTATAAAGTATGGTATATAATAGTTTGGCAAACAAATATTCTACTGTTGGACATTAACATTCTTTTTCCAATTATATATAGCACTTCAATAACGTGTCTCATATTAACAATTTTTCATGATTGCATGACATTTTCCAAAAATACCTGTATTGTTTTCTTCAGTAACGTACCAAGAAACAGTGTAAAAAGAGTTTATTCTCCCATACCATTGCCAACGTAGGAATTATAATTTCCATTTTTGCCTATGTTTCAGATGACAAAGATTCAATTATTGTTTAACCTATATATTTGATTGTCCATAAGTTTTCATATATTTTCTCTGCATAGCAGTAACTAAATGGCTCGGATAGTTTCTCTTCTTAACTTGAACACTTTTTCCTGCTGGGTTGTTCAGTTCTTTTCTGTGATTTGTATGTTATCTTTCTGAATTGATAACATAAAAACTTTAATGGCATGACAACAGTAAATATTTTCCTTTGTTTTCCAGCTTTTAACTTTGTTTTATATTTATGTAATAATTTTATATTTGGGTTGTCACCAAAAATCCTTTCTTCTGTGGTTTTCATGTTCACTATCCCAATTCTTTCTACTGTCACCAAAAATTCTTTCTTGTGGGGTTTTCATGTTCACGATCTCATTTGTTTCTACTTATTTTCTTTAAAATGACTTGAACGGCATTAAATGTTTGGCCTTCTCATTCCTTTCCAGCCTCTCCTTGGTGATTGCTACTGCTCATTTTACTTTAAGCAAATATTGAATTGATTCCAGTTTCTCCCACTTAATATGTACTTTTCTTTTCTTTTTTTAGGAGATACCAGAGATTGAACCTGGGACCTCATACATGTAAAGCAGGTGCTCAACTCTGAGCTATTCCTGTTCCCACAACGTGCTCTTTCTAAACTTCCAGTCTTTGATCACACTTTATCTCTGTCTGACACTCCTTTCACCCTCTCTGCCAATCTTGATAATTTCTGCCCAAGATCCATCATTCCTTTATTCCTTAACTTGTTGAACCCCAATTTGTTTGAGAAGTAATGTGACAAAATTTAAATGCTCAATTATCTATCTATCATAAAGCTAGAGGTGGCCAAGTTATGACCAACAAAATGTAGGAAATCTTTGGGATTTAACTATCATAGTTAAATTTTTTTCCAATTGTTTTTTAAAATATACTTTTTATTATGTTTTAAAAAGATACTTAGATTACATAAATGTTACATAAAAAATATGGAGGGTTTCCATATGCCTCACTCCCAATCCTTCCAAATTTTCCCACATTAACAACATCATTAGTGTGGTACATTTGTTACAATTGATGAACACATTTTGGAGCATTGCCACTAAGTGTGGATTATAGTTTACATTGTAGTTTACACTCTATCCCACAAAATTTTGTGAGTTATGACAAGACACATAATGGCTTCTATCTGTCATTGCTATGTCATTCAGGACAATTTCCAAGTTCTGAAATGTCCCTATATTACACCTATTTTCCCTCTCCCTCACCTCAAAACCTCCAGTGGTCATTGCCTCCATATCAATGATAAAACTTCTTCTATTGTTAGAATCACAGTAAATCTATACTAGAATACCAGTAAATCTACTCTAGTCCATTGTTCATTCCCCAATCCTGAGGATTCTGGGATGGTGATGACCATTCCACCTCTAATTGAGAGGGGGCTTAGATTCCATGGGACAGATGGATGGGACCATCTTGCTTGCAGTTGCAGAATATTTCTGTTCCTTGAGATGGTCATTGTCCATCATCATCTCCTTGTTAATGGTCCTGGGTGAGCCCAATGAACTGGAGAGTAGGTGTTGCAATGCTGTTGAGATTCAGGGCCCAGCTGACACATGGACAGCACAAAGATTTAAGTTTCTTGGACATGCACCTATCAACTCTAACACTAACTATAGGTTTAAATACAGGGGCAGAAGAGCCATGTATAGGGAAACCACAATTGAGTCCAACTCTGTTACATTCAGGAGAATACATTTCTAAGTAGTGCACACTGGCAGAACACCAAACTCCTGAGCTGTTTTCCTTGCGTAAAATATCTGGATGTCTCTGTTACTTGAGGCAATATTTACTTTGGCAGTCAATGAGATCCTGCTGAGACATGCATAAGTGTAACCTCTGGAATGACCACCTAATACCCTTGAATCCTCTCAGCTATATAAAGTCACTTGTCTTTACCCTTTCCCCCTTTTGGTCAATGACTTTTTCCAGTTGCATTGTTAGCTGTTGCTTGGTAGTAATCCCTCGGTGCCAGGGAGGCTCATTCCTGGGAGTCATCTCCCACACTGAGGGGAATGTAATGCATTTATATGCTGAGTTAGGCTTAGAGTGAGACCACATTTGGGTAACAAGGAGGCTCACAGGAGGTAACTCTTAGGCACCCTATAATACTAGGCTAAGTTTCTATTTCAAAAGTAAAGGTTTATAAATACAATCATCAGTATCAAGGCTCTGTCAATGGTCCATCCTCCTTCACTGGTCATTGCCCCTGTACTTGGGGGATTCTTGCTGTCCCATTAGAGAATGTGACAGAGCTCCCCATGGTGGGAGTTCAATATCCTTTCGGTTATTGAGTGAATCTCCACCCACCATGACAATGCCCCATGAACACTTGAACATATTTATATGAATTATAGCTATGTCCCAGGTTAACCTCCACCCATGCATCCCCCATTACTGATACCCCACACCAATGATCCTCCCCTGCCACAGTTGTGACCCTTCTGTGATCCAAAACTTCTTCAAAAATGAAGCTAAGAAAACAACCAAATACAATTAATAAGAAAGTGAAATAATATTGATAGTTTTAAAACTAACAAATAAAATACAAAATTTTTTAAAAATTGGAATAAAAAATTTTAAAAATATAAAATTAAAAAATAATTTTTGACATTATATCTTTCATCACTGCAATACCATTTATCTTGTATGTACAGCATCATTTTCTTCTGTTTATTGCCCCCAGTGTCTTATTTTTTTCATTTTGTCTTCAAAGAAGTTTAGGTTACAGAAAAGTCATATACAGAATACAGGGGATTCCCATATATCCAGCATTCTTCCCCTTTTCCCCTTTCTCCTATTAACAATATTTTACATGTGGATGGTACATTTGTTAGAATTGATATATAAATATTGAAACATAGCTACTAACTATGGTCAATGATTTACATTATGGTTTACATTTTGGACCATAAACTTTTATAAATTTTGCTGAAATTTAAGATGGCCTGTATCTATTATTACAAGATCATGTAGAACAATTCCATACCCCTCAAAATGCCCTATGTTCCATCTATTCTATTCCTCCCTCCCCCTCCCCTCAGGACCCACAGCAACCACCAAACTTCACTCTTTGAAGAACAAGATTCATAGTTACTTGCAACAACATTCAGGGTTTGACATACTGGCCTGTCCTCCCCTATTAGGCATTGCCTCTGCTCTTGAGAGACTCCTGACCCTCTATTTGAGAACATAGCAGTACTCCCCAGGATGGAAATCCAGCTATTTCCCACTCATTATGGGGGTCACCACCCACTGATACAACACACTATGAAAAGATGAACACTCACACACTCCCTAGAAGCCTGCCCCAGGTGTCCCCTGACCCAAATGCCCCACACATCCAACACCCTAAACCAGTAACCCTCACTTTCCTTATTGTCCAAGAACATTCCCAACATTGTAGTTTCAACCACATACCTGCAAAATCCCCAGTGTTCACCTGGAACTCCCTCCAGTTATATGGACAGTCCAACCCACCCTCCCAAGCCTATCCCCTCACAAACCACCAGTACCTAACCCAGTAATATCACTGCACCACTGTCATGCCCATCCACTGCACAACTACAGGAGATAGAAAGGGAGAAGAAGGTTGTAAGCCATAGTTAAAATTTAAAAAAAGAGATAATTTTTCCTGCTTCTTCTTGCCTGAAACACAAGCATGATGCCTGGTGGCGAAAATGTCATTATGTAATCAAGAATGAAGACTTATGCTCAAGATGTCAGGGCAGAAAGAGAAAGACTGGGGATTATTTTATTCATTGAGTGTTGAACCATTTTTTTTTTTTTTTTTTTTACTATTCTTTGTTCTGGTCTCTGCCAGGGGAAGCAGATCCTTATGGATTGTGTCTGCCTTATTTAATTTGGTTGCTTGCTTAATTATAGTTAGGATTCCTGATTCAAAGCATCAGAAGATCATGATGGTGAGAAAACATGGGACGAAAGAGAATATTTTTCCCTGCTACTCTTTGCTTCAACACACCACATTTCTGAGAGTAGCTGCATCCCTTCAAGATGTGCCAGGCATCCTCTCCACAGTTCCCAATCTTCACTGACTTTGTAAGCCCTTTCCATTCCCTTGTCCTTCCAAACCAAAGGGTGCTCACAAGCTACTCTCTTTATCTACATTATCTGTGCCTTGCCATTCCTTCTTTATTCTCACATTTATACTCAAAATTGTAAATATATTCTTTACCCTAAGCACGTGAGAAAAACTATCTTACCTGCCAGAAACCTACCTGCTACTTAAATGATACCTAGTGGTGCCACTGAGCCAAACACACCAGCACTTCAATAGCCCTCCATTCTCCTTGTTGCCTTAAAAGTAAAACCAATTTCTGCTGGTCAGATTTCCTCTTACTTACCCCAAATTTCATTCCTTTATTCTTCAGGTTTTACATTTGCTTTAGTTTGCTAAAAACTGCTGGGAGCCATATACCAGAAATGTGCTGATATGGCTTACTCTCTATGCTTCTGTGGGTTTCTCTCTTTGTCTTTTTCCATTTTCATCCTGACTATAATGGATTCAAGTAAAAGGATTAAGTTCCACCCTGGGTCACACCTTACTGAAGTAATCAATCAAAGGATCCCATCTACAGTAGGTTTACACCCATGGGAATGGATTATATCTAAGGACATGATTTTCTGGGTTCCATCCAGCTTCATATTATCACACATTGTTTTCAGCAGTAGACTGTAGTCTTCTTGAAAGTAGGGTCAACATGTATGGTATTCTTCACTGGTCATCAGGATTGTATTCCTAGAAAAGCACTAGTTCAAAAAGAATTGTGAATACTTATCATAGATATCTATAAATAAAACATTCCCTAACTAAAACCAGCCAAATATTTCTTTTAAAAATCCTGATCAAATAGTGGTTAGCCCAGGTTTACAAACATGATTCAGTAAATATAAGAATTCAATTCATCTCAATAATGGTTTAAAATAAAAATATCATAACTTTCCAAATAAATGCAGAAAAATACTGATCTTGTTGATACTGTTGATGTTTTAGTGTTGAACAATTATTTTTATTTTTTTTCTCAGAAAACCAAAGATGAAAGTGAACTTCTGTTATCTTATGAGTTACCCATGAAAATCTACTTCTAATATCATATTTAGTGTGAAGATCTTGAACACAATCCCTTTAAGACTAAAATCAAGAAGGATGCATGCTGTCACTGCTACTTCTGAGTAAAATTTTAATGGTCACATAAAAATTATGATAGGAAAATAATAAAATAGTTATGCAAAATTTATATTCATGAAATAATTGAATAAATGAATCTACTGAGTTTAAAATATCATCACTGGTCAACTTATTGAACTGTAATCATTATTAATTTATTTCTCTTAGATTTTCTGATTTAATCAGGTAAACATTGCCACACAATATATGTCCCTCTTTTAATTCAATCATTTATTCAATAAGTATTTATAAAACCTTTAGAAAGCAATTGGCACTCTTTCCTAAGTTAGGCTGGAATAATGGCAAACTAATGTGAGACTTATTAGTAAGTAAGGAACAGTGGACTTTAGTGGTTATTTGACATGAAAAAGAACCAGAGTCCAAGATTCTCATACATTTTTGGGTGAAGAAATAAAGTGGGTGCTGGAAATTTCAATATTTATAAGTTCATTATTTTTCTTGTTTTCTTGTCAATTTTAGTGACACTTGTAGGAATTTCCATACTGTGGATTGAATACTGAATGTGAAAATGATTAACACACCTCCTGTAACATGGGCACAAACTTCTGATCTCTGAATGATCCCAAAGGGTCCATGCCAACACAGTGGGGATGTAATTCATAATGACTACTGCAAATTCTCTATGGTGGTATGGAAGCCTAGTCTCCATCAGTAAGAGGATGGTCATTTTCCTTTCTACACAGCCAAAGTGGAAAGCCTGTAGGAAAGAACTGAAAAGTCACCTCTTATTTTAAAATTAGGTTGGCTTTTAGAAAAAAACAAAACAAAACAAACAAAAAAAAACATCCTTTGAATTTAAAGGACAAATCCAGCCAACCTCATTAAGCCATATAAATCCATTTGATAAAGTTCATTTGGGGGAACAGGCTAAAATTTTTTTTAAAAAGAAAAGAATGGTTTAGATTTGGCATCATGTTACAAAAGAAATAGTAAATAATTATTTATTTATTCACAGAAGTGAATGTGTTAGTTGCTTGATACGCTAAAAATTGTTTAGGCAAAAGGAAGAGTATATTAAGATAGCCAATGTTGTCTGGCTCAAAATGCAAAAACCAAAGTCAACAGGTTTAAGTAGAAAAGAAGCAGACTTCCAGGTTAATTTAAGAAAGGATAATATAGCAAATGTGCCCATCCAAATACGGAGCATTTATTTTGCAAAAACCAAATGCCTTTTTTGTAGAAATGTTCAAATTTGAATGATGACTATTCAATAAATATGTTATGGGGATTCATATACAGGACAAATTAGACCAGATTCCCTCTAAAGTAACTATCAATTTGGAAAGCTATAATTCCAGATAATACAAAACTAAGATCAATCTTCCCCCAAAATTGTATGTTCACTTTTAAATATTTTACTTTTGAAGATTACAAAACACTCTCTTATCTAACTTCACCTTCACAAGAGCCTCACAACTATGAGGGCAGGTATTTTCATTGCCCTTTTTGGAAATAATAATGACAAAGAGAGAAATTAAATGACTTTGCCTAGGTCATGGAGTTGGCCAAGTGCAGTATAAATAGGTATTGTTAGCTAATGTGTTCAGTTATCTTACCCTGGCAGATTTATAAAAAAGTTAACAAAAACACATGGGTGTGTGTGTGTGTATCTGTTAACACATGAGTTAAACTACTTACAAATAAAAAAGATGTTACCATATTTTCAGAATTAAAAGCATCTTATGGCTCACTTCCATTAAGCCCTTCTCCATTTGCCAGTATCTATCATCTCTTCACATTCTTCTTTTTCAAGACTCTCTTCCCATCATCTTCCTCAGTGTCCCTTTTCATATCTTTATTCCATAATGTGTAAATGAAAGGATTTAGTGTTAGAGTGACAATTCCATAAAATAAGGCCATGAATTTGTCCCGGTCCTGGGAGGCAGTGGAAGCAGGTTGCAGACACGTGGCAGCTGCAATGCCATAGAAGAGGAACACCATTGCCAAGTGGGAAGAGCAAGTGCCACGACCTGATCTTCCACATGGCCTTCACAATGCAACTGTAGGATATAAGAATGAGAAAGAGGGGCTCCAGGAGTAAAAGAAGAGCTTGATCTGATTGAAGGTGATACCTACACAGGCAAGTTTGAGGAGACCTGGCACCGCACAGAAGATGTGGTCGATGACATTGCTTCTGCAAAGGGGAATCTGCATGATGTACACCATCTGCACTAATGAGCTAGTCAAACCCATCAGCCAGGTCATGGTCACCAGTTGCAAACAGACAGGAGGATGCATGAGCATGGTGTGGTACAAAGGCTGGCATACTGTCGCATAGTGGTCAATAGCCATTATTACAAAAAGGATGAACTGTGCAACCAATTGCCAAGGCCACATACAGTTGACCAACACAACCATTGCAAGTTACCATCTTATCTGGGCCCTTCATGTTGAACAGCAGCTGGGGGACAGTACTGGTGGTGTAGCAGAAATCCGTGGAAGATAAGTGGCAGAGGAAGAGGTACATTGGGGTGTGGAGCTGGGATCCAGAGAAGCCAAAAGAATGATGACTGTATTGCCAAGCAAGATAGCAAGTAGAAAATCACAATGAAAACAAAGAGGGCCATCTCTAGCAGAGGCTGGCTGGAGAAACCCAGGAGAGAAAAGCCACTGAAAGAGCTGATGTTGGGGCTGACCATTACCTTTCATTGCACTGTGGTTTGGAGAGAAGACATATTTACATAAATATGTTACCCAAGGTTGAATAGAAATCTACAGTTTCAACACCTTTTCTGGGCACATTAAAAGAAGTAATGAGAGCATATTCCTGATATTTCATCTTTTAATTCTTAATTATAAATAATAATTCCAAATTTAAACAATTACTCCATTTTTATGTCACCATTATTGTTCTTTTGATGCCTTCCCTATGATTTTTCTCTTTTGCCTAATTTCTAAATATACAATATCTTGAAATTTACTTTTCTGTTTCTTTACCTCTACCTCTAAACATGCTTATGTCCCCTCAATTTTAGAACCTAAAAGTGCCTTTAGACTTCATTTTGTCCTTTCTATTCTCTTCACCTTCTCCTATCCTGTTCTAAATGTGGGTGCAAAGTTATATGACTTCGATATCTACTCACAATCAGAAGGGTCGATTTTCTGATTTCACTGTTGTATGAGATAGTAGCTGAAGCTACCCTTCTTTCCACATTCCTACATTTCATTATCCTATATATGTTTTCTATCATTTCGGTTTACTGAAACAGAACTCACAAAGTTTACAATCATCTTGTAACAGTAAATACAGTGGGTTTGTCTCATTTCCGTTCTGCCTCATTACTCTAAATAATGAAATATACTAATAACTGTGATTTTTTTCTTTAAACTCTGACCATTATGAAATTCTTTTTTTTTTTTTTTAAAGATTTTATTTATTTATTCATTTATCCCCCCCCCTTGCTGCTTGTGCTCGCTGGGTCAGCCAACCACGCCGCGTGGGCGGGCCTGCCCCCACCAGGAGGCCCCGGGAACCGAACCCGGGCCTCCCACATGGTAAACGGGAGCCCTACCGATTGAGCCACAGCCGCTTCCCTTTTATGAAATTCTTAACAGTTTAATTCTTCCTCCATTATGGAAGATTTCTCTTTTCTATATTGAATTTATTCTTCCTCTTCCCCATTATTGTCATTTCACAGTTTTCAATATCTGTTTTCATGGGACATTTTTGGTACATTGGAATTGTCCTGCTTGACTTCAATGAAGGATACAGGCCATTATTCATGTTGTCATAACCTATAAAATTGTGCGGGGCAGAGTGTGAACTGCAATGTAAACTATAGTTCATGGTTAGTAGCAATGCTTCAATATCTGTTCATCAATTGTAACAAATGTACCACCCTAATGAAAGATGTTGTTAATGGAGGAAAGTGTGGAAGAGGGTGGGGTATATGTGAATCCCCTATATTTTTGAAGTAATATTTATATAATCTAAACCTTCTTTAAAAATAAAAAAAAAACTTTTATTCTCTTTTATGTCAATTCTCAAAATTTCCACCCAATCACATGACTGCAATTCATTTCTGCTGACACCATGAGTTTATCTTCAGTTCTTTTTAATAGTTTTGATTATGAAACTGTATACTAGTGTGTCTGTGTTTATGTATGCATATTATAATATCACCTTTAATTCAACATATCTAGCCATGAATCCAAGTTCCCACCACAAAAGGTTGTGATGACTTTCTTGAAAATAGTGCATACCATTTTCCAGGCTGCTCAACTGAAAATGCAGCTTCATATTTGACCCCAACTTCTGCCTCCTGTATCTCTAATAATCCTGTCCTACTGCCTTCACTTTGTATCAGATCCTAAAAATTCACTGATATATGACTCTTTATCATGTTTCTTCCAAGATAAAAACATGCAGCAGCTTCTCAGGTTATAAAATATTTAAATCAATACTGTTTTAATGTATATATTACTCTGTGAACTTCTGAGGTTTTCTGGGTTTAGCAGCCATTCTGTATTTATGACACACTTTTATATCTACTGTTTCCTTATATTACAGTTAGCTTTACCATGCATGTTATAAGAATCTTGCAGGAAAGAGCAATAAATAATGTTTTAAAGGCCTTATAGCCATGACTTAAGTAGAAAACAGGTATTTTCCATCTCTCCACTTTCTTTTCTCCACAAGCTCTTTCCTGCCAATCTCATTTACATGATGGCATCAACCATCATCTCTAATCAGACAATTTGCAAATACATGCAAACATACACACACTTCATGCTTGTCCTCCAATCTCAAATTTTCCTTTCACTTAATTTATTGTAAAAATAAAAGACAAATAAAGATTGTTGTCTTCTGACTCAATGCTTAGTCTTCCTATCCATGAACAGGGAATATTCTTCCATTTATTTAAGTCTTCTTTGATTTCCTTTAACAGTGTTGTGTATTTTTCTGTATATAAGTCCTTTACATCTTTAGTTAAATTTATTCCTAGGTGTTTGATTCTTTTAGTTACTATTGTAAATGGTATTTTTTTTCTTGATTTCCTCCTCAGACTGATTGTTATAGGTGTACAGAAATTCTACTGATTTTTGAACATTGATCTTATACCCTGTGATGTTACTGAACTCCTTTATGTGTTTTAGAAACTTTGTTGTAGATTTCTCAGGGCTTTCTATGTATAGGATAATGTCATTTGCAAATATGAAATTTTTACTTCTTCTTTTCAAATTTAGAAGCCTTTTATATCTTTTTCTTGCCTCAGTGCTTGAGCAAGTACTTCTAAGATGATGTTAAATAGGGGTGGTGATAGTGGGCATCCTTGTCTTGTTCCCAATCTCAGAGGGAAGGCTTTTAGGATTTCACCATTGAAGGTGATGTTAGCTTTGGGTTTTTCATATATACCTTTTATTATGTTCATAAAGTTTCCCTCTATTCCTATCTTTTGCAGTGATTTTATCAGGAAAGGATGCTGTATTTTGTCAAATGCTTTTTCTGCATCTATAGAGATGATCATGTGATTTTTTTCTTTTAATCTGTTTATGTGGTGTATTACATCGATTGATTTTCTTATGTTGAACCATCCTTGCATACCTGGTATGAAAGTCACCCATCCGGTAATGGTGTATAATTCTTTTCATATGTTGTTGAATGTGACTAGCAAGTATTTTGTTGAGGATTTTAGCATCTAAGTTCATTAAAGAAATCGGTCTGTAATTTTCCTTTCTTGTGGTATTTTTGTTTGGCTTTGGTATTAGGGTGATGTTGGCATCATAGAATGAGTTAGGCAGTGCTCCTTCTACTTTTTTAGAAGAGCTTAGGCAGGTTTGGTACTAACTCTTTCTGGAATGTTTGATAGAATTCACCTGTGAAGCCATCTGGTCCTGAGCTTTTCTTAGTTGGGATGTTTTTGATGACTGAGTCTATCTCTTTACTTGTAATTGGACTGCTGAGTTCATAGATTCTTCTTTCGTCAATGTAGGCTGTTTGTGAGTTTCTAGGAATTTGCCCATTTTCTCTAAATTATCATTTTTGTTGGCATATAATTTTTCAAAGTATCCTCTTATGATACTCTTTATTTCTGTGTGGTCAGTAGTGATATCCCCTTCTTCATTCCTTATTTTGTGTATTTGCATCTGCTCTCTCTTTTTCTTTGTTAGTCTGGCTAAGGGTTTGTCAATTTTATTGATCTTCTCAAAGAACCAGCTTTTGGTTTTGTTTATTTTTTCTAGTGCTTTCTTATATTCTAATTCATTTAGTTCTGCTCTAATCTTTGTTATTTCTTTCTTTTACTTCCTTTGCAGTTGGTTTGTTGTTGTTTTTCCAATTCCTCAAGGTGTGCAGTTAGGTGTTCAGTTTTTTTTCATTGCGTTGCATTTAAATTTCACACCAAAAGAAAAAGTATGAGAATATAGTGGATTCTAGTAATGATATTACTTGGTGAAGTTACAGTGAACTGATAACTTTGATTTAATTTGAAATGCTTCAAAGAAGTTAGATGATGGGTGAATAGATAGATAACTGATGAACAAAGTATAAAATTGGTAGGATATTTCACCATAAAAACTTGTTCATGTTTGCTGTTAGAAATTTTTCATAACAAAATATTAGGAAAAAGTTAAAGATTCATTTCTTTTCATTTATGAATATTGATGTAAATAATACAAATAAATATTAGCAAATATCACACAGTTATATGTTAAAAGAATAATAAATCTATCTCCATTGATTTTATTTCCAGTAATATAAATATGGTTCAATATTAGAAAATCTGGTAATGAAATTCTAATAATAGCATTGATTACATTAATAAATTGAGCAAATGTGATTACCTGAATATTCCCTTGAAGGGCAGGTTAACAGCTGATTAAGGGTCTTTACTCCTTCTTAAGATACTTGAGGATTTCATTTCTTGCTTTGGACCTTCCTTATAATATAAATTCAATACATTTATTGTAGTATATTGGATCAAAGGTAAATGAGAATCTGTACACATTACTATGGGCTTGTTCCTCATAACCAGGATGGATGAGATGTGGCTGCTCCCCAAAATGGGATATAGTTTCACACCTTGAGTAGGCTATATAGCTGACATGGTGTGCAATTGAAAAATGAGTTCAGTTGTCTCTTAGTGGTAAGAATATTGAACAGCTGCAACTCATAAGTTGCTGGTATGGATATAAAATGGTACAACCACTTTGACAAACAATTTGTCTCATTCTTATGAAGTTATATATTCACTTAATTAAAAAATATTCATACCAGATTTATTCATAATGCCCAAAGCTATAAATACCCCATGTGCATGTATCCATCAACACATGATTTGATTGACAAATTATGGTATATACATGCAATATTTTACTACTCAACCATAGAAAGGTGTAAACAACCAATTTAACCTATAGCTATATAAAACAGATCAGTGAATGCTAGGATGGGTGGAATTGACTGAAAAGAGCATGATGGAACTACCTGATATGATGGAAATTTCTATTTGTTGATAGAGGTAATGATTACATATGTGAATGCATTTGACAAAACTCATCTATGTGTACACTTAAAGTGGTTGTGTTGTATGTAATTATAACTCTGTAAGGTTGATTAAAATATGAATATAAAAAATGCAAATATTTACATGCATAATAAAATAAATTAGCCTTTAGACAGCAGTTTATGGGTTAAAAAGTACTTTTACAATACTGATTCTTATTGCTCTTCACAGCCACATAAGTTAGTTATTGTGGATATACCACGGACGGTGGCTTGAGCAACGCAGCCTAACTCTGAGTTTCACCAACAGCCTTAATCTACGAGTGCACTGCCCTCTGCCTCACCCAGGCAGCCAACATCTGCTTGCTGATAGCCAGAAAAAGCCTGCCCACACACACCCTCCCCCTTCCTGCACAGCCAGGAAGAGCCGCACCGCCAAGGCCGCACCTTATAAGGCGAAGAAACTGCCCCCGGCCTATCACGCCCAGCCCCGTTTTCCTTTCCCGCCACCATAACCCTATATAAGCATCTGTACTTCCCTTAATAAATTAGACCTGCGTGCTTACCTCGTCTCCGCGGTGGTTCTTTCCGCCGTGCACCCTCCACGCCTGCGAGCCCCCGTAGGAGCCTAGGCCTCTCCTACCCCGACCAGACAGGATGCTCCCGACCACAATTGGCGCCCAACGTGGGGCACTGCCCGCCGTGAATGGGTAAGACCCTACCCTGCCTCACTCCGATGACCCTTTACTGCCCATGAATCTTGCTTCTTTCCCTACTCTTTTTTCCCTTTTCCCCGCCTTTCTTCTTCTCCCGCTCATCTTCCTTTTCGTCCTCGCCATACTACACCACTCCTACCCCTCACTTTCGCAATCAACCGACCCGACCGTCGTATTTCTCTGCCTCCTTATCTCCCTTCTTATTGTCTTTATCATCGTTATTTTCCTTTACCGCTAAATTCGGTGCGTCCGTCTCACCGTTCTGCTCAGAACCCCCGGTAGCTGCCGCTACCCGATCGCCGCGCTCGCTAGGTAGGGCCCCAACCCCCAAGGCTCCATAGGCCTAAAATGGGCGGTAGGCTATCATCTCGCCAAGCGCCCCAAGTCCTAGACACCCACAAGTGCAGAGTTTCAATTCGCCAACTACAAGTTTATTGGGACCTTCTCCTTCCTTTTAACCCTTGGCTCACAACTTGCCACCTTTGGGACCCCGATACTTATTTACGCCTTATCGACTGTGTTACCAATGCCATGGAACACGAAGGGAAGCGTTTCCCCCCCGGCCTTGTGCCTACGCTGATTACCATCCGCTCCTGTCTCCAGGGCTCTCGCCCCCCCACGTCGCAGGTTCTGTCCTCTCAGTTACCCGATAAGGAAGAAAAGGCATCTCCCTCTTGCCCCGAGTCTAGCTCCGACTCGGACCGAGACTCCGATGCGGAGTCTCTTATCGAGCAGCTTAACAACGCGCTTGAACTAGACCCGCCCAAACAAACCAACCTTAAGCCCCGCCAAGATGGTGAACTTCCTCCTTCTTCCCCGACGAAAAACAGGAAGTCGTTTAAGAAGGAACTAGAACCGCCCCATAGGGCGGTAACCCCCCTCTACCCGCCCCTCCCTGTCGAGGGCGAAAAAACAGGCGGGCCCTCGGACGCTGCCGACGTGCATGCGTCAGGTCGGCCATTTTATGAGCCCAAACAGCCATTTTGTAAGGCCTTCGGTGCGCGTGCACCTGGTCAGCCATCTTGTAATTCCGAGTGGCCATTTTGTGCCCCAGCTGACCCTGCAGCCGCATCCGCTTGGGCGCCCTTCCCCGCAAACCCCTGGGCTAGTCCTCCGCCCAATCCCTGGGCACCTATAACGAGCCTCCCTTAGCGCTCCGCTACCCCAAACACCAACCCTTTCACTCCCGCCCCGGCACAAACATCCCCGCCAGCCAGTAGGGCTACCCCAAGCGCCCTACCCCCTCCCGTCTCCTGCTTCCCCATGAATGTCACTCCCTCCCCACAGCGCCCACTCCCCTGGTATCCACATGACCCACAAGACATTAAATGCCTTAGAAAGGCAGTTAAGGAAGATGGTTTGGGAAGTCCATATGCCATGCAAATGTTAGAGGAGATTTCCACAAACCTCTGTATCCCCTATGATTGGATCTCCTTGGGTCGGGGTATCCTCTCTCCTGGCCAATTTATAGACAGGAGAGCCCACTTTCATGCTGAGGCAGAAAAACAGGTTACCACCAACGCCGCAGCCGGTGTACAAATTCCGGCTGATGCCTTCACCGGCTCCAGCCAATTTGCCAACCATATAGTTTACCAACAAGCCCCGGCTGCCTTCTGGATTCAACTGCGTGACCTTGCCCTCCGAGCTTTTCGCTCGTGTTCAGCTATTAAAGCTGATAATTTCACCAAGCTCATGCAAAACAAAGACGAGGACTTCTCTGCCTTCGTCTCCCGTGTCCTCCAGTCCTGTGAGAGTAAAGTCACAGACCCACAAGCCCAAACAGCCCTTGTCCGAGAGCTCATCTTACAAGGTGCCAACCCCATCTGTAAACAGGCCATTGCTCCTGTCCGAGAAAAAACAATTCATGACTGGGTTCTGGCCTGTAGTGGCCTCGATATGCATACTGCTGTGCTCACACAAGCATTCACGGCCGCCATGGCATTGAATGCGAGCTGCTTTAAATGTGGCAATACTGGACACTTTGCCAGAGACTGCCCTGAAGTGCCCGGGCTGCCTGCTCCTGCGGCCTTCCCCCCCCAGCCATGCCCCCCTTGTCAGCTATCCCACAGAGCCTCTTATCAGCTACCCCGCAGAGGACCTCCCATGCCCTGCCCCCATTGTGGCAAAGGTTATCACTGGGCCCGAGACTGCCGCTCTAACAGCGCACCACAGCCTTTAAAATCCACCAGGGATAGGTCTCAGCCCCGCACCCAAGAGACCAACAAGCAAGCTCCTCCAAAGCGGTGAAATGGACCATTCCCATCTATCAGAGCAGGCCCACTCTCACCTTAAAAGTTAAAGACCAATGGTACACAGGAACAGTAGACTCAGGAGCAGAAATCAGCTGCTTCCCAGAATCATATGCCTTTATTACTTCCACCAGACCAGGTCCACCAGTACAAGGTGCCACAGCTGAAGGTCCTTCCCTCCAAGCCAATATGCTTGTAGCTTGGGAAGATGAAGAGGGTCACTCCGGCATATTCCAGCAACTGTTCGTTCATGGGCTCACCTCCATTCTATGGGGCAGAGACGTCCTTGAACAGATGGGGGCAACCATTAGTACTAAACCACCGGACGGCCACCATATTCTGTTCTCTCGGCCACAAAACCACCAGCCCCCCCAAGTGTAGAAGCCATTGCTCGAATAGAACCACCAAAACCCATTCCTCTTGAGTGGGACACAGAGGAACCTATATGGGTGGAGCAATGGCCCCTACCGTCCCACAAATTACTTGCCTTAGAGAAGCTGGTTAAAGAACAATTACAATTAGGCCACATAGAACCCAGCTATAGTCCTTGGAACACCCCTATCTTTGTAATTTACAAAAAAGATAAAAACACATTCCGTCTCCTCCATGACCTGAGAGCGGTAAATGCTCACATAAAACCCATGGGCTCACCCCAGCCAGGTCTTCCACATCCCTCTGCAGTGCCTTTAGACTATTACCTTGTTATTTTAGACATAAAAAACTGCTTCTTCTCCATACCCTTACATGAAAAAGATAAGGAGAAATTTGCGTTTTCAGTTCCCCAAACAAACAACCAGGGCGCCAATACTCGTTATCAATGGAAAGTGCTACCACAGGGCATGAAAAATAGCCCAGCAATATGCCAAATTTATGTTAGCTATGCCATCCAATCTCTTAAAAATCAGTTTTTCGTCATCCACTACATGGATGACATCCTCTTGGCTCATGAGAACGAACAGATACTATCTGAAGGTTTCCAAGAGTTAATCCACAACCTTCAGCAAATAGGATTGACAGTAAACCAAGATAAGGTACAGCAACAAGCTCCATTCACATTCCTATGTTACAGAATAACTGAACAAATTCGCCCAAGCACTCCTCAAATCCACTGCCCAGACAGTCTGAGCCTCACAGAGTTACAAACCCTGTGTGGCCAAATCAACTGGATGTGCTCTGCTCTGCCCATTACAATGGAAGAACTGCAGCCACTCTTCAGGCTATTGGAGACAAAAGGTAATGCTGCTGCTGCAGTCCATAAAACCATAAAAATTACTCCAGCAGCCAGAGCAGTTGTTGCTAGAGTCTCCAACCTAATAAAAGAGACTAACAACCAGCGCTATTTGCCTGAAAAACCCATTCAAGCCATAGTCCTCTTAACCCAAACAACCCCCACGGGAGTGCTATGGCAAGATGGGCCCCTGCTGTGGTTACATTTGGCTAAATCTCGCACTTCAAAAATATTCCCTCTCGCACAGGCAATCATTCAGTTAGCTCAAGATTTAGTACGCCTAAGTGTCCATACTTATGGCGTTGAACCAGCCACTATCATCTGGCCATTCTCTAAAAACCAAACTACCATTTTGGCTCAAACAAACTTAGACTTCCAAACTCTCTTAATCAGCTATACAGGGCAAGTAGATAACCACTACCCTAATCACAAAATTCTGCAAGGACTCACAACACTGCAGATTACGGGACTGCAACACCCTTTTCCATTCTCTACCCCTGTAGCCAATGCAAGAGTAGTCTTTACTGACGCCTCAAAAAAGGGGTTTGGATTTGTCTCATTCTCCCAAGATTCCGAGATGCCACACACTCGTTCCCTCTGCCTCAATGACTCTGTCCAAAGAGGAGAAATAGAAGCCATCATTAAAGCTCTTCTCACTTACACCTCTGAGCCTCTTAACATCTTCTCAGACAGTGCATATGCTTGCCAAGTCTGCAAGGTTATAGCCTTTAGTATGTTTTTCCCATCAGACTCTGATCTAGACAACAGCTTGCATACATTGCAGCAGCTCACTGAGCGGCGCCAACACCCCTGGTTCATCACTCATATCCGTAGTCATACAGGGCTACTTGGACCGTTGGCAAAAGGCAATGAGTTAGTCGACTCCATCGTGATTACTTTAAGTCTCTCAGCCCATACTAATGACCCGATAGTGGAGGCACGGAGCTTACACTCTCGATTCCACTTCTCCGCGTCTGCCTTAAAACACCTATTTCCAGACCTAACTGCGTAGCTGTGCAAACATTTGGTTCACAGCGGCGCTGTGCTCCATTTTTGCCTCTGGGATCATTACAACCCCAAGGTACTAACCCTAGAGGCTTAAAACCAAATTCTAGATGGCAAATGGACGTTACCCACGTTCCTTCCTTTGGCCACCAAAAATATGTACACATAGTCAAAGATACCTACTCTGACCTAGTTAGTGCCGTGGCTCTACCAGGAGAACGAGCCCGCCATTGCGTAGCCGCTATGAGACGGGCCATACTCCTCATGGGAGTTCCTTGGGACCTAAAAACAGACAATGGCTCAGCATACCGAAGTGCCACGTTCCAATCATTCTTAAAATTATACAACATCACTCACCATTTTGGCATCCCTTATAACCCACAAGGACAGGCAATTATCGAAAACACCAACCGCCACCTCAAAAATCTTATAACACAAGAGAGGGGAGAGAACCCCCACTGCATCCCCGATGAACTTCTAACTATTGTACTAATAAAAATCAATTTATTTAGTTTTGACAAAAATGGGCTGTCCCCTATGCACAAACATTGGGGCGCCTCCTCCATCTCCACTCCACTTCCTCTAGTATATTGGAAAGATCCAGAAAATAACAAGTGGCAAGGACCTCACCCCCTCCTGTGCCAAGGTAGAGGCTTTGCTTGTGTTTTCCCAGACGATGCTCCCCAACCCATCTGGATCCCGGGACACAACATCAGACCCGCCACCGCAGACCGAGCGCCTAACGAGAAAGGAACGCAGACAGCTGAGGCGTCTAGTCTACCAAATGACACGTGACGTTCTGAACGACCCAACTCCTCCAACAGAAGAACAACTGCTCCTCGATCTTTATTGCAGAGTCCGCACACAAACTCTCCTTCAACCTAACCAACCCATCAACCTAGTAGCCCTATTAATCCTCCTTCTTTCCGCAGCCACAACACCTGTCCTCTCTAACTCGTCTCACCAACCCTTCAATTGGACAGTCAAAGTTGTGGCCAATGATAAAATTTTGCTGTACAACGTCACTGCCCAAGCCCCATCCTTTGAAGTGCATATTTGTAGCCTTATAGGCTATTCTTACTCACAAAACTTCAAGGCATCATGCTGTTATCGTCATAATACATATTTACTCAGCCCTACCAGCCATATGGTCGCTGGTTTTTACATCTGCCCTTCCACCGCCACAGACTGCCGCAACCCCATGCACTTCTATTGCCCCTCCTGGGGCTGTGAAACCATGGCATATGGCTGGAGCGCTGCTCCAAATCGGGACTCCTACCTCACCTTCAAAACTGCAAATAGCTCCCGATGGGATATAATTGTCCTCACTGTTAAAGACCCTTCCAACACTGCCTGGCTAGAGGGCCGTACATATGGCCTTCGGCTATATATGGAAAGCTATGATTATGGCGGCCTGTTCATAATACAAAAGGGGGCCACCACCCTCACTGTTCCAATTTCCGTTGGCCCCAACCCAGTCCTCAACCCTCCCTCTATTCCTGCACCCCCTAGCAATCAGTCTTTTAACTCCATCGCCACCCCTCCTACCCCACTACCCCTGTTACAAATCCACAACCCCCTTCTGTCCTTAGTTAACGCCTCCTTTTCCACTCTTAATTCCTCCAATCCCAACCTTACCGCTAACTGTTGGCTGTGCCTCTCCTCCTTAATGCCTTACTACGAGGCTATAGCCACTAACGCCTCCTATCAACTCTCCTCAGAAGATGCTCCATCGTCTTGCAACTGGAACCAGACCCAAATAGGACTAACAATCCAGTCTGTCTCTCGGAGCGGGCTCTGTATCACTAAAATCGGAGGCACTGTTATTCCCTCCATGAAAACCTTCTGCAACCATACAACCACCCCTGAGGCAACCGCAAAATTTCTCTTACCCTCCAATAACACACAATGGATCTGCTCCTCCACAGGCCTTACCCCATGCCTCAATGTTGGCACCCTCAATTCCACCAACGAAACCTGTGTGCTTGCTGTTCTGCTCCCCCGCATTATCTACCATAGCAATAACCACTTTTTTGACTCCTGGCAGCGTCATCTCCTACCAACCTACATACAAAAAAGGGAACCTATCACCGTCATTACAATTGCCACACTTTTAGGTCTTGCAGGAGCTGGCACTGGAATTACAGCCCTAACCTTACACAATAATGCCTTTTCCTCACTCAGGTCAGCCGTCGACGAAGATATCGCCCGTCTCGAAACAGCCATTAACCACCCAGAAAAATCTCTTACATCCCTCTCCGAAGTAGTCCTTCAAAACTGCAGAGGGCTAGACCTCCTCTTTCTCAAAGAAGGAGGCCTCTGTGCCGCACTGGGTGAAGAATGCTGTTTCTATGCTAATTACTCGGGCCTCATCCAAGACAATTTAGCCCAAGTAAGAGCCGGGCTGGAAAAATGTAAAAAAGAGATAGAAGCCCAGGGGGGAGGTCTCTCCTGGGGATTCCAAGGATTCCTCCCCTACATTCTCCCTATTTTAGGCCCCCTAATCATTCTTCTTGTCGCACTGGCAGTCGGACCATGGGCCATCAAAAAGATCGTTCAACTTGCAAAAGATCAAGCTAATGCCATTTTCACCTCATTTGTACAGGTCCTCTACCAGCGGCTTGCCACCACCGAAGACCCCCTCCCAAGCCTTTCTGACCCCCCTGCACCCGTTCCTCCTGCAGCCACCCCCCCTCATCCTCCCGACCCCCCTCCACCCATTCTCCCCACAGGAGCCCTGCGCCGCCTGTTGCCTCGGCTCCCCTTGCTGCCCTCGCCCTCAAGCAAATTCAGCTCTGAGAACCCACCCTCCACACCGTCCACTACTGCTTCCTCCAGTCCCAGACCTCACAAAAAACAGATCCTCCAAATCACATATTAACGCTACTTTCAGTCTCTCCTCGCAGGTTCATTACAAATGCAACCCCGTCATTTATACAACAACCAACAACAAAAGGGCTCAAACCCTAAAAACCTTTTCCCTTTATTCCCCTCCCTTCTCTCCCATTCATTACGCTGCCTTCCCAGTTCATGTCCCAGGCTGCTCAAAACCTGATATGGCCACTTCCTTCCTGCTGTCATCGGTACCGCTGGGTGCAAGGCAAAGCACTGCAAGAGACGGTTAAAAATGACAACAGCCTAACTGTTCTCTGAGGAGCACGCCTCATTAGCACAAGGGCTCATACTAACTGAGCAAAATGCTCAATAAAACATTGGGCTGGCTAGCCAATGACGGGCAACTGGACTGACCCATCATTCAACCTAAGACAGGGGAATGGCCTTCTGCTGCCTTGTTTCCCAATGACGGGTAAGACTGATCAGGTGCAGCCCCAACCTAAGACAGGCACAGACCCTCCCTCGCAGAGAACACATTTGCATATATAAAATCCCTCCTATAATGAGGCCTCTACTTCCCCCAGCTGGTCAAAGCCAACCTCCCTTTCCTTAAAAAAGAAAAGGGAGAGGTGTTGTGGATATACCACGGACGGTGGCTTGAGCAACACAGCCTAACTCTGAGTTTCACCAACAGCCTTAATCTACGAGTGCACTGCCCTCTGCCTCACCCAGGCAGCCAACATCTGCTTGCTGATAGCCAGAAAAAGCCTGCCCACACACACCCTCCCCCTTCCTGCACAGCCAGGAAGAGCCGCACCGCCAAGGCCGCACCTTATAAGGCGAAGAAACTGCCCCCGGCCTATCACGCCCAGCCCCGTTTTCCTTTCCCGCCACCATAACCCTATATAAGCATCTGTACTTCCCTTAATAAATTAGACCTGCGTGCTTACCTCGTCTCCGCCGTGGTTCTTTCCGCCGTGCGCCCTCCACGCCTGCGAGCCCCCGTAGGAGCCTAGGCCTCTCCTACCCCGACCAGACAGGTCGCTCCCGACCACAAGTTATATTTTTAATTCTTCTTAGTTGAGAAACTGAACCTCAGAAAGATTAAGTGACCTGCCCATGGCCTATAGGTAAATAGTTAATAAGTAGGCCTTTGTATTTCAATGTTCTATCTTAGATAATAGTACTCATTAGTCCATTTTCCTTTCTGCTATATTTCCAGATTGCTGAGCAAGGTAAAATTACTCAGTCTTATTTTAAATATGATATTTATAATATATTAAAATAGTTATAAAAGAATATGTAGAGTAAATAATTTTGGCATTTCCTAAAATTGGCTGATTTCTACAAGACTGGTATATTTCTGACAGAGTGGTTTTTCTAGAATCACAAGATTTCTATTAAATTCTTCTTCTGCACATTAAAATCACCACAAAGGTTTATTAAAATTATTCAAGGGTAGAAAATCAAGACTTGCATAACACAAATAATTTATATGAAGTTCATCTTCTGATTTAAAATTGTCAATGACCAAAATATCAGTAGTTTGTAACTATATAGAAAAACATGTCACAAATAGCTTGTCAATTAAGACCTTTGCATCCTGACTGGGAAGTTGGCATATCATTTAAAAATACCTTGGGAATGAAAATGCAAAAAGATGAACTATTCACCAACTGTTCAAATTTTAAGTCCAGATAATATTCATCTTCTTTTAAGTAAGAGCAACTAATAACAGGTTAAAAAAATCTAGTATGCTGTAAACAAAGCTGTACACATACACTTATTTTCCATTTTTTACACTTATCTTTTAACATATATATACATGTGAGTATATGTATATATATATTTTTAGGAAATACTAGGAATCAAACCCTGACCTCATACATGGGAAGCAGACTCTCAATCACTGAGCTAGACCTGCTCCCATAAGTCACACACTTTAAATCACACATGTTGATTACCAATATATGCAACCGTCAGGCCCTAAATAATTAGTCCAGTTATATAAAAATAATTTTTCAGAAAGTAATATATGACTAATAAAATTTAAAGTTTTAACACATTTTCAACTCCAGAGGCAAAGAAAGAAAAATTAATACATTAAGATGGTACACAGTAATAGGAATACATATTTTCATGTTATTGATTTTCTCTATGGTCCTAAATATAAAGGTTAATTCCTACACACAAGAATTGGAAAGGGATGTGAAATGCTAAAAAGAATGGTTGTTTTAATGGCAATGTGGTTCTGAGTGAAAATTTATTTTATTTCACTTGATTTTGCTGTAATTTAGAAAATTGAAGCCAGAGACTACAGCAGAAGTGAGACCGTGGCAATGGGAACCTGGTGGACATCTGATTCAGTTAAGGCACTTTTTAAGTTGGGATCTCCTTCCATTACTGCACAAAAATTACCAAGTAAATTAGTTTAAATGTGATAGATTTCCATAACCCCATTCAGGAACTGCAAGTAAAGAAAGACTTATTGCTACTCTTGGAGAAAATCATCTTTATTTTAACATTTATAAGAAAAATGTAATTAAGCTTTAAAATTACCTGAGAAGCAGTGGATGAAATGTCTTGACCTGGAAGATGGAGGATAAAAAAGGAAAGCAACCTAAGACTCTGGGCCATCACATTTGGGAGGGAAAGCTAAAAAGAATAGAATGTAGAGATAAAACTTCACAGAGCCCCTGAACATCTCCCTCCCTGGCATGTCCATGTTATAATGGAGGTGCTCAAGGCTGACCACAAGAGCCAGGAAGAACATGTGTTCTGAGGCACCATGGACACTACTTCCACTGTGTAAATGAGCCCATACCAAGTCTGCTCAATGAAGTAGATTTTGGAACTGGGTAATACAATTTCATTAACAAATATCATGTTGACAATAAAGTCTGGGAAGTGTAAGAGGAGAATTGTGTTAGCGGGAAATTTAAGAATAATTGCTATAAAAGTATCACAGAAAAAGCATTTAACATTTCAAGGTGAACAATCATCATAGAGGCAGGTACGGATAAAATGAGTTACTAATTATTTTAAATTACATACAAATATATAGACCTAAGTTCATTATACCCATGAAGACTAAAGCAATTTATATGTGCATGGTAACCACTTTTTATCATTTTTGTTATTATTATTATTTATCACCCCTTCGCTGCTTGTGCTCACTGTGTCCATTTGCTGTGAGTTTTTCTGTGTCTACTTGTCTTCCTTTGTTGCACCAGCTCTTGCCATGATGGCCCTGAACTCTCCATGCAACATGGGCCCTGAGCTCTTGATCAAACTGGTAAATGGAAGCCCAACCAATTGAGACACAGCTGCTTCCATATAGTTTTTTTTTTTAATTGCTATTTTTTTTCTTATTTTTTATTAGATAATTTTTAGGCTTATAGAAAAATAATACAGAACTGGCACAGAGTTGCCATATATTCCGTCCACACACAGCCTTCCCTATTATTAAAATTGTGTATTAGTGTGGTAACTTTGTTATAACTGCTGAAAAATATTATAATAATTACACTATTAACTATAGTCCATAGATTACACTAGGATTCATTCTTTATGATGTACAGTTCTATACTTATGTTTTTTTATTAGGAAAAAAAATCTCATGATATTTATTTCTCTAAAGCCTAACGAAATTGAGCATCTTCACATGTGATTGTCAGTCATTTTATATCTTTTTGGAGTAATGTTTATTCTGGACTTTGGACCATTTTTAATATTGGGGTGAATGTGTTTTCTATACATTCTGGGTACTAGACCATTAACAGATATATGATTTGAAAATATATTCTCCCATTCTTGTATATTTTCTATGTACTTTCTTGATGGTGTCCTTTGAAGAAAAATATTTAATTATGATGAAATATAGTTTATTTAATTTTTAAAATTTTGTTTTTTGTGTTTGTGTAATATCCAAGAATTCATTTCCAAATCCAAATAATAAAGATTTAACATTGAATCACTATAAGACTCATTTATAAATTTCCTATACATGGCTCTTCTGCCCCATTTATTTGAACCTATAATTAGCATTATAATTAATTAATGTCAGAAACTTAAATCTTCTGGCTTTTCATATGTTGGTTGAGACCTGAATCTCACCGAAGTTGCAGCCAACACCTGTTCTCCAGGTCATCGGACTCACCCAGGACAATTAATCAAAGGATGATGAAGGACAATGTCCATCCCAAAAAACAGAGCATCTACAACTGCAAGCAAGGCAGTTCCATCCATCTGCCCTATAGAATCTAAGCCCCTTCCCATTTGGAAGCAGAGTAGGCATCAGAATCCTAAAATCCTCAAGACTGAGGAATGAACAAACAAAAGTTGGGAATGCAAATATGGACTAAAGTAGACTTGTTATTATTCTAGTAATGGAAGAACTTGTAACATTGAGGTAAAGACAGTGATCACTAGAGGTTCTGAGGGGAGGGAGAGTGAAGAATAGATGTAACATGGAGCATTTTGGGGACATTGAAATTGTTCTGCATGATATTGCAATGATGGATACAAGTCATTATATATTTTGTCAAAATGTATTAAATTATGCAATACAAAGTGTAAACCATAATGTAAAGTATAGGCCATAGTTAGTAAAAATGTTTCAATATGTGTTCATCAATTGTAACAAATGTACCACACTAATGAAAGATGTTGTTAGTGGGTGCAATTGTGGGAGAGGAAAGGCGTGGGTTATATGAGAATCCCCTATATTTTTGATGTAACATTTATGTAATCTGCTCCTTAAAAATATAAATAAATAAATAAAAACCCACATTTAATCCCTATGTTTTTTCTAAGAGTTTTAGAGTTTTAACTCTTACATTGAGTTTTTTGGTCCTCTTTGTTTTAAGTATTTGATATAGTATAAGGTAAGGTCAATCAGATTATTTTTTCTGAAAATATTCATTTGTACATGCACGGTTTATTGAAGAGATTAATTTTTCCCCATTGAATAGACTTTTTTTTAAATTAATTTATTTTTTATTATGGGTAAAAATCAAAATTTTCACAATACATACCAATATTTGTAAGATGATATATAAATATATATGCATATATGTGCATTTGCTTACAAAAATGTTATTTATATATATATATATAAATATATTTTAAGAGGTGCTTAGGTTACCTAAAATATTACACGGAACCCACTGAGATTCCCATGTTGCCCACCTTTCAAAATCAATTGAATATACACAGATAGGTTTAGTTCTAAACTCTCAATTCTAATCCATTGTTCTATATTCAATGTCTATCTTTATGCCAGTGCCATCTTGTTTTGATTAGTTGTTGCTTTGTAAAACATTTTTTTTACTTTATTGAAGTATATCATTCACACATGAACATACATAAACAATAAGTATACAGTAAAATTTGTGAACTTACAAAACAAAAGTGCAAAATAAAAATATCAGGATTAGAGACATCTACACAGAATATTAATTATGGCAAATATCCCTGTTCATAAGAAGAAAACTGACTGATTCTGAAATCTACAACTTAACAAACTTGATGGTGATTTTTATCAAGATCTTATAGTATATTAATCAACTTTTAAAAACAAAATGAAGAATTTCTAATAAATTCACAAATAAAAGCCTCATTCAATGATCATATTTCAAATATGGGATGCTACATATTTTCATATAGTCCTATATATTTATAAATAGAGTCATATTTAATGATTTAATTGAACAAATATGCTTTGATTTTATATAGTTTTATATCTATTCTGTTGTCTGAAGACATTTAAGGCATAGAATTGGAGACAATGCTTTGGAGAGCTAAGTGTCAGTATACAGGGCATGAGGAAATCAGGGACTATTAAGTGAAGTGATTGTACCTAATAGTGTTGAAGTTGTTAAAACATTTAGGAACCATTAGATTAAGCATCAAATTAAAACTGTGGAACCTGCCATAACTATGCTAATCACCAGTTGAATTTACATCCTAAGCAAGTCTCAATGAAAGTTAGGGCTTTGGCTGGGAAAGGGTGGGAGCATTAGTCAGAAAGGAAATATCTGAGAGGATGCATGAGGACTCTAATTACCCTAAATCCCAACCTCTAGCAAATCCCTCTGATCAGATGAGGCACACCTTCTGGGCCTGAATGATGAGGCTCTTCTCTCCTTCCTGGAAATTTCTGAAGAAGTAATCTTGCAAAGGAAAGCCAACTATTATGCCTTACCAGGACTACCTCATTAGATTCATGTTGAAAATGAGAATCAGATTCAAGTATGCCCTTTAAAGAGGGTTGCTTACAACAGAAATGAAATATTTACCCTAAAAAATTGACTAACTGCCCAAATCAAGGAAACAGAAAATTGAATTCACATTGTGTGGTTATTGAATGGACTCTGTGGGTCCTAGAGTGTGGAAGGAAACACTTAGATGGGACTGAATGTCTTGATATTGGTGCATTTATCAGAGTCTGAGCCCCACATGCCAGCTCATACAGCTGAAAATATTTCTTACCACTGGGACAGATGCCTGGAAAAAGGCCTTAGTCATGGCCAGATCAAATGGCATTAATATTCCATGTTGTGTTCATTTCCTATTGCTACTGTAACAAATCACAACACACTTGGTGACTTGAAACAACCCAGATTTATTATCTTACTTTTCTGGATATCAGAGGTCCATTGAGTTCAGGTATAGAGGGTC
This sequence comes from Tolypeutes matacus, assembly GCA_026826555.1. Taxonomy (NCBI): domain Eukaryota; kingdom Metazoa; phylum Chordata; class Mammalia; order Cingulata; family Chlamyphoridae; genus Tolypeutes; species Tolypeutes matacus. The sequence goes on from JAKSZT010054574.1 coordinate 821,071, forward strand.
AACAATTCTCTCTGGGAATAAATCTACTTGTGGTGGAATAAGTTTAGATGTTTTGTATCAACCACAAAATAAGTTTGTATAAAACAATATCTAACTATCTTAGTGAAATTGATATTTTGTTACTAAGGTTTATTTTGTCAGGAAAACTAATTGACTTGCTAGATTTTTTGGTTAATATTTGTTATATGATTTCATTTCTTTTTATATTGTTAAATATTCTATATCTCTTTATATTAGATGTATCTATTTGAATGGTATACAATTAGAATTGTTTAATTAGGTTTATCAATCTTTTCTAAGAATGTATTCTATTCACGTTACACTTATAAATAGTCAGATAATTTGTTTATATTTAGAATTATATTTTATTATTTGTAAATAGTTCTTATTAAGTATAGCAACCATAATAACTAGTTGAGTATAAATTTTAATGGATCAATTTTACAATAAAGCTCCTAGATATATCAATTTTAGTCTACTAAAACTTATATAATATATAAGAAATGTTGTCTACCTAAAGTGATTGTTGATATCTGTATCTACAAAAAAGTTGTTTTTCAAATTTCTGTCAATTTTTAGTATACATCAACAGCATACTCTTGAAATTTTTGTTATATTTTACCTCTATGTAACATGCAGATAATATTTTATTTGTTGTTTATTTTAGGTTTTTTAGAAACTGGTTAGAATAAATAATAAGAATATGTTTAACCAAAATATGTGACTAGAAAGTAGCATGTTGTAAATTTCTTAGAACAAACTTGATATTTTTAAAAGTAAATATATTTCAGGGTAAGGGAAGCGGCTGTGGCTCAATCAGTAGGGCTTCCGTTTACCATATGGGAGGCCCCGGGTTCGGTTCCCGGAGCCTCCTGGTGAAGGCAAGCCCGCCCGCACGGCGTGGTTAGCTGACCCAGTGAGCACAAGCAGCAAGGGGGAGATAAATGAATAAATAAATAAAATCTTTAAATATATATATATATATATGTATATATTTCAGAGTAAATTATCATAAGATGGGAAGAATTTTTGAAACACATAACTAAGACTAAGCAATTAATATCAAATTACACTGAAAGAATTTATCAAATATCTATTTCTAATTACATACTAATAACTTTTCATTCCCACATTTTTTCCTTATTTTTAAAAGAGCTTTAGATTACGTAAATGTTACATCAAAAATATAAGGGATTCCCATATATCCCAATCTTTCCCCCTCCATTTTAAATTCTTTCATTAGTGTAGCACATTTGTTACAATTGATGAAAACATTGAAGCATTGCTACTAACCATTTATATGTTAGAACATATTTATATGTTCTCTGTTTTTTGAGATGGGCTTGGTCCATCATATTCTTTTGTTAGTTGCCCTGGGTGAGGCCAATGAACTCAAGAGTAGGTGTTGGCTACAACTCTGCTGACATTCGGGGCTCAACCAGCATATGAAGAGCTGGAATAGATAAGTCTTTGGGACATATATTTAATGGGTATAATGCTAAGGTTAAGTTCAAATAAAAGGAACTGAAGAACTATGTATGAGAAAATTATAACTGAATCTAATTTTGTTACATTGAGGAGATAGGTTATCATATATTCCAAGGTAAGGCCCACCAGGGGGGGTGCCGATTTCCTGGACAGTCTGCCCTGCCTATAGTGTCTAGATGTCTCTAGAGCCCTCAGGGGCACCCCTGCTTGAGGCACTGTTTACTGTGGCAATCAATGAAATCCTCCTGAAATGTGCATAAGCATAATCACTGGAATGACCTCCTGATGCACTCTGAAATCTCTTTTTAAATAATTTTTAAAATTTTTTTTAAAAGATACTTAGATTACATAAATGTTACACAAAAATTATAGGGATTCCCATATGTCCCACCACCCACAACTCCCACAACCTCCCACATAAACATCCTTCATTAGTGTGGCACATCAACTGCAATGGATATACACATCCTGGGGCTTTGCCACTAAGCATGAACCATAGTTCACATTTTAGACCACTCTCTCTCCCCCACAGTTCTGCATGTTATATGATAATATAAAATGGCCTATATCTGTCATTGCAATGTCACTCAGGATAATTCCCAAGTCCAGAAAAAACCCCTGTATTACAACTGCTTTTTCCTCTCCCTGCCCCCAGAACATCCAGTGGCCACTGGCTCCATATTAATGTTGTAATTTTTTCCATTGCTTGAATCACAATATGTTTATAACAGAATACCAGTAAGTCCACTCTAGTCCATAGCTCTTCCCCCAATCTTGAGGAGTCTGGGATGGTGATGTCTACCCCACCACCAGCTGAGGGGGGCTTACATCCCACAGATAAGATGGACAGGATTATCCCACCCGCAGACACAGACTCTCTCTATTCCATGGGATGGCTGTTGCCCATCATCATCTCACCACCAGGTGTCCTTGGAGATTCCATTGAGCTGTAGAGTAGGAGAGGCAGTCCCACTGAGATTCAGGGCCCAGCTGGCACATGGACAGCCCAAAGACTCCAGTCTCTGGATGTACACCTACAAACTCCAGCACCACTTTTATGTTTGAATAGAAGGGAAGATGAACCATGTCCAGGGAAGACATATTTGAATCCAACTCTGTCACTCTCAGGAGCACAAACTCCAAAGTAGGACTCACTGATAAGGCACCAAACTCCAGAGCTATCTGCCCTAATGAAGGGTCTGGGTATCTCCAGAGCCCTCAGGAGTCCCTCTATTTGGGGTGATATCCACTTTGGAAGCCTATGAGGTGTGCTTAAATGTTACTTCTGGGATGACCTCCTGACTCACTTTGAAGTCTCTTAGCCATATGAACTCATTTGTCTTTACCTTTTCTCCCTTTTATTCAAGGTCTTTTTTCAGTTTTTTTGCCAGTTGGCACTTGGTAGTAATCCCTATGTGCCAGGGAAACTCATTCCCAGGGGTCAAGTCCCATGCTGTGAGGAAAGTAATGAATTCATATGCTGAGTCTGGCTTAGTGAGAGGCACATTTGAGCAGCAAGGAGGCTCTCAGTATGCAACCCTTAGGCACCCCATAACAATAGGCTAAGTTTTAATTTCAAGAGCAAAGACTCATAAGGCTAGTCATCAATAACAAGAACCCATAAGTGGACCATCCTCCTTTGCCAGACACTGGCCCTGCACTTGGGGGACTGTTACTGCTCCCTCTGAGAATGTGGCAGAGCTCTCCATGAAGGGAATTCAGTATTCTCTCATTTATTGAGTGATTCTCCACCCACTATGACCGTGCCCCGTGAGCATTTGAACAATTTTATATACCTTGTATGTACGTTCAGGTGAATTTCTTCCCATGCACCCCCATCCCTGACACCCCACACCAATGAACCTCTCCCACCCCAGTTGTAACCCTTCTGTGATTCAAAGCTTCTTTAAAGATGAAGCCAATATAAGAGCCAAACACAATTAAAAGGAAAATGGAATAATAATGATAAGTTTAAATGTAAGAGATAAAATACATGAAAACTAAAAAAAAACTAAAATTAAAATAAAATTAAAATATTGGGATATTCAAAAATGAAATAAAAAATTTAAAAAAAAAATTTTTTTGACATTTTGCATTTTATCACTGCAATATCTGGTGTCCCGTCTGTCCCATGGCACCTTCCCCATATCACTCCCCAGTGTCTCACTATATTTTAATTTTGTTTTCAAAGAAGTTTTCAATAACAGCAAAGTCACACACAGAATACAAGAGACTCTCATATACCCAACCTCCTCCCCCTTTCCTCACTCCATATTAAAACCTTTTTATATGTGGATGGTAACATTGTTATAACTGATGTACAGAGAGTGAAACATAGCTGCTAAACATTGTCAAAGTTTTATGGTATGGTTTACATTTTACACTGTACACTTTTATAAATTTTGGTGATATTTACCATGTCCTGTGTCCATCACTGTAAGGTAATGAAAAACATTTCCACTGACCACTAAACATGTCATTTGACCTATTCAGTTCCTCACTCCTCATTCAGCCTGGGCCCAAAACAACCCCCTGGCTTGACTCATTGGATGACAAAGTTCATAGTTACATGCAAAAAGAGGTCTTGACACACTGGTTTGTCCCCCCCTATTAGAAACTGCCCTTGCTCTTGAGAGACCCCCACCTGTCTATTTCAGAGGAAAATGGTCCTCCAAAAGATGGGAGCCCATCTCCTTTCTGCTCATTATATGGGTCTCCACCCAGTGATACAACACATTAAGACAGGATGAACACTCACATACTCCCTAGAGCCTGCTCCAGGTATGCCCTGTCCTAAATTCCCCCCCAACCAACACCCTAACCCAGTGACACATCCTTGTCATATTGCCATAGGAGCTTTCCCATCTCTGTACTTTCAATCTCATACCCATAAATCCCAAGTGCTCACCTGGTCCCTCTCCCATCTCTCCCACCAGTGTCCTGGGTGTTCTAGCCCACCCTTCCCAATCTACCCGCCTGTCAACTCTGCAACACCAAACCCAATAATATCACTACCCACCTGTCCTATCCCTTCAATACGCAATTACACTCTATCACATTACCATAGATTAAATCCATATGGGTGATGGCTTACAACTTTCTTTTCTCTTTCTCCTCCTTGTAAACCTGTCTTTCAGACAATAGCTCCCTGAGACTGCTCAATTTCCTTAATTTGTATCAGTGAGGTCATGTACTGTTCATTTTTCAATGCCTGTCTTGCTTCACTCAACAGAAGGTCTTCAAGATTCATCCATGTTATCCTGTGTGTTAGCACTTTATTCCTTCTTATAGCTGAGTAATATTCCATTGTATGTATGTACCACATTTTGTTTATCCATTCATCTGTTGATGGGCACCTGGGTTGATTCCAACTTTTGGCAATAATGAACAATGCTGCTATAAACATTGGTGTGCATATATCTTTTTGTGTCTTTGCTTTTAATTCTTCTGGGTATATACCAGCAGTGGAACCGCTGGATCATATGGAAGAACTATATTTAGTTTTTTGAGGAACTGTCAAACTCTCTTCCGTAGTGGCTGGACCATTCTACAATCCCACCAGCAGTGGATGACGGTTCCCATTCTTCCGCATCCTCTCCAACACTTATAGTCTGCTGTTTTTTTAATAGCCACCATTCTAATAGGTGTAAGATGGTATCTTATTGTAGTTTTCATTTGCATTTCCCTAATAGCTAGCGATATTGAGCATTTTTTCATGTGTTTTTTAGCCATCTGTATTTCTTCCTTGGAGAAGAGTCTTTTCAGGTCACTTGCCCATTTTTAAATGGGTTGTGTGTCTTTTTATTTTTGAGGTGTAAGATTTCGTTATATATGCAGAATATCAGGTGCCTATCAGATATATGCTTGCCAAATATTTTCTCCCAGTGAGTGGCTGCCTTTTTATTTTCTTGATAACATATTTCGCTGTGCAAAAAGTTTTAATTTTGAGGGGATCCCATTTGTCTACTTTTTCTTTTGCTGCTTGTGCTTTGGGTGTGAAGTTCATGAAACCATTTCCTTTTACAAGGTCCTGTAGATGTTTCCCTACATTATCTTCCAAGGTCTTTATGGTTTTGGCTCTTATATTTAGATCTGTGGTCTATCTTGAGTTGTTTTTTGTATAAGATGTGAGATGGTGTTCCTCCCTCATTCTTTTCTAAATGGATATCCAGTTCTCCAAGCACCACTTGTTGAAGGGGCCATTCTCTCCCAACTGAGTGGGCTTGGTGGCCTTGTCAAATATCAGATGACTGTATATGCAGGGATTTATATCTGAACTCTCAATTCAGTTCCATTCTTCTGTATGTCAATCCTTGTGCCAATACCATGTCATTTTGACAACTGTGGCTTTTTAGTATGTTTTAAAGTCAGGTAGTGTGATACCTCCAATTTCATTTTTCTTTTTCAATATGTCTTTGGTGATATTGGGCCTCTTACCTTTCCAAATAAATTTTTTAGTTAGTTTTTACAATTCCTTAAAAAATACACTGTTGATTTTTATTGGGATTGCATTAAATCTGTAGATTACTTTGGGTAGGATAGAAATCTTGATGATGTTTAGTCTTCCTATCCATGAACAGGGAATATTCTTCCATTTATTTAAGTCTTCTTTGATTTCCTTTAACAGTGTTATGTAGTTTTCTGTAAATATTTCCTTTACATCTTTAGTTAAATTTATTCCTAGTTATTTAATTATTTTAGTTACTATTGTAAATGGTATTTTTTTTCTTTATTTCCTCCTCAGATTGCTCATTATTGGTGTACAGAAATGCTTCTGATTTTTGAGCATTGATATTATAGCCTGCGACATTACTTAACTCCTTTATAAGTTCTAAAAGCTTTGTTGTAGATTTCTCAGGGCTTTCTACATATAGGATCATCTCATCTTCAAATAATGAAATTTTTACTTCTTCTTTTCCAATTTAGATGTATTTTATATCTTTTTCTTGCCTCAGTGCTCGGCCAAGTACTTCTAAGACAATGTTAAATAGGAGTGGTGATTTTTTTTTTGTGGTTCTTTACCCACCAAACAGCAGCCCATGACCATATAAACATATTCATATTCCACAGAAGCATGCTCCAGGTGTCCACTCCCCACACATCACCTCACCACTGCTACCTCACACTGATGGCCCTCCCCTGCCACAATTGCAACCCTTCTGCAATCCAAAGCTTCCCCAAAACAAAGCCTGAAAAAATAATAATAAAGAAATTATAATATTATAAAAGAAATAAAAAAATTTAAATTTAAAAATTAAAAATTAAAAAGTATATTTTTTTAGCATTGTGCCTTTCATCACCATAAGATCTGTTATCTTTTATGTGTTTTGACAATTTCTTCTGTATGGTCCCTCAGTGTCTAATTTTTTCACTTTATTTTCCAAAAAACTTAAGTTACAGAAAAGTCACATAGAAACTATAGTCCATGGTTAGTAGCAATTCTTCAATATGTGCCCATCAATTGTAACAAATGTACCACAATAATGAATGATGTTGATAATGGAGGAAATTTTGGAAGAAGGAGAGGGAGGGGTGGGGTATTTGAGAATCCCCTCTATTTTTGATGTAACATTTATGTAATCTATAAATTCTTTAATTCTTTAAAATTAAAATTATTAAAAAAGGAAAATATAGGAGATTCCCACATACCCCTCTCCCTCCCCCCTACACAGCCTCCCCAGCTAATAGCAACCTACATGAGTTTGGTTCATTTGTTTTAATTGATAAACAAATATCAAAGCTTTGCTACTAATCCTGGTCATTGGTCTACACTATGGTTTACCTTTTGCATCATGTACTTTTATAGGTTCTGACAAAATGTATAATAGCCTATATGAGGAAAATGGCAAAAAAAAGTGTGGCTTGCATATTCACAGGTAACAAACTCACTAGGACCATGGCTGAGAATTCCCCCTGCTGGTTCCTGTTCTGAGGACTTCTAAGATGTTCCTGCTGGTATTGCTTAAAGAGGGAATTTAAAAGCCCTGTATTCAACCTTGTATTCTCTAGCATATTAGGAGAACAAGCCAATCTCCCTTTACTTGTTAATTTCACACAAATGAAATACTTGGTCAGCAGAAACCTTTCTCTTAAAGTCTTTGATTAGAAGTATCCAACAGTGATATTTTACATAGTTCTATTGACACATCACATCATGTACTGCCAGTATCTTCTTTACCCCTGGAAATAGAGTTGTTTTAATGTGAATAGATTAAGAACCAATTCTAAAAGCCCCAGGATCAACTTAAGAAAATCAACCTATAGTTTAAGGTCCTCTGCTGATATCAAAAGCTGTTCTAGTCAGAGTTCTCCAAATAGAAGCAACAACATACACGTATATGTGTGAATGTGTGTATATATATATGTAGGTGTTTGTGTGTGTATATATATATATACACACGCGTATACATGATTTATTATATCTATGATTTGTTGTAAGGAATTGGCTCATGAGACTGTGAGGGGTGGCAAGTACAAATCTGAAGGGCAGGTAGGGGGATGGAAATCCCTGTAATAGTGATAGAGAAGTCTTGAGTATGAATCCCTTAGTTTGCAAACTCACGACAGAGTGACAAGTGTAGTCTTGAGACAGAATTTCATCCTTCTGGAACCCTCAGTTTTATGCATTTAATGTATTAACCAAATTGGATAAGGTACACCTACATTATCCAGAGTAATCTGCTTTATTTTAAGTCAGCAAACTGTAGATTTCAATCCATTTATAAAACATTTTCATAGCAACATCTATGCCTTTGCATGACAGAAAAACTGGGCACCATAACACAGTCAAGTTGATATATAAAATTTACTGTCATATCAATCTGATTGTTGTTAGTCTATTGTCTCTAATGCTATATGTGAATTTAAATGCTTTTTATCAAATAGCTTTGGAGGTCACCACAGTCTTGAGAAATTTCCAAGATGGGGCAAAGCAAAGGCTGACGCCTGAGTCAGGTAATCTCCCAGCCACCAGTCTGCTTAAAACACAGTTCCACAATATAAAAATAGTGTATTTTTCATGAGCAGAAAATTTTAAATGTTCTCTGCATAGGAAAATTGGATAAACAAGCTTAAAGACCTTGATTTTGAGAAGCTAACAAGGGTAACTTTGATTATCTTTAAGTTAAGAATATATAATACATAAGAGTGAGTTATTTATTGTCATTGTTCAATTCTTTATGTTATCTCTATTCATAATTTTTATTTAAAAATAATTTTTTGTCATATACTTGGAAAATACTCAAAATTTTGTGTACATAAATTAATACAAGGGGTATTAATTTAAAGGGTAATCAACATATAACACATTTGGGATTTATATAACAATTAATACAAATCATTTTAGTATTGCTCAAATTTTCTTAATACTTTAGAAGGAGTTACAAAGAGTTGAATTTCCTTTTTACCTACCATAATGTAAAGACTTAAGGACTTTTTCACTAGTTGAATCTTCGGGACTTTTATAATAGCCATTATAGTTTGTGTGGTAATGGAAGATTACCACAATAATAATAAGTTTACTATGGTCCATGTTTACATTCTCTCCATATGTTTGTTCATTCCTCAGTCTTGAGGATTTGGGGAAGGCAATGCCTACTCTGATTCAGATTGGGAGGGGATTTAGATCTTATGGTGTCAGATGTAAAGAACTGTTTTGCTTGCAGTTGTAGATATGTTTTATTTTGGGGATGGGATTGTCCACCATCATCCTTTTGTGAGTTGTCCAGGATTAGTTCAATGTACTGGAGAGTAAGTGTTGGCTGCAAATCTGCTGAGATACAGGTTCCACCAGAATATGAACCATCTGAAGATACAAGTCTCTGGAACATGGGTATAGGGCTTATAATAGGTTCAAATAAAAGGTGTAGGAAAATCATGTGTTGGGAAAATATAAATTAACCTCTGTACCAGCAAGGAAATAGATTATCATATATTCCAAATTAAGACCCACTGATGGCATGATTTCCTAGGGTTGTCTGACTTGTATATAGTGCCCAGATGTCTCTAAAGTCTTCAGGAGCACCCCTGTTTGAGGTTTTGTTTATTGTGACAGTTAGTAAGATCTGCCTGAGATATGCATAAGGTAAACTCTGGAACAACCTTTGACTCAGTTTGAAATCTCTTAGACATTAAAAACTCTTTTGTATGTAATGTTTCCCCTTTTGGTCAAGGTCTTTTTCCAAATAGATCACTGGTTGGCACTTGGTAATAATCAGTCAGTGCCAAGGAGGCATAACCCCAGGAATCATGTCCCATGCAGCAAGCAAGGTAGTGAGTAAATTTGATGAGTTGGGCTTAGAGAGAGGCCACATTTGGTTAACAAGGAGGTTATCCAGTGGTTACTCTTAGGCAATAGATAGTATTGGGCTAAGTTTTAATATTGCAAGAATAAGGTTCATAAGCACAAACATTAATAAAAAGGGCTTTGAGTATTGGTCTGTTTTATTTTATTAGGCACTGCCTATGTACTCTAGAGAATCTTGCTACTCAATTAGAAAACATAGCAGGACTCCCCAGGGTAGAAATTTAATATTTTTGTGTTTATTGTGTGGGTCTTATTACTGGAATCCTGAGTAAGGCAATGAAATTCAAATGAGGATAAGTCATATAAACATCAAGACATCAAACAGCTTACATAGAAACTCAGGGTAATGAGAAGACTCTCTCTGAGCTCCACACAAGATACATGAGGGATGATGCCATTCCCAGGAGTGGGGTAGGGGTTGGGGGTAGATTTGGTTAAGGGGAAAGGCCAGAGCCAGGGAAGCAGCAACTCACCTAACTGCCACCTCCTCCGCAATACCTCTAGTCTCTGAAAGCCCCTGAGGCTTTCTTAAAATCATGAGTGTTTGTGCAGGTGTTTGTCTATTTCCCAGGCTGTTCAGGCCCCACTTAAGGCATACAACATTATGGACTTCCAGTATTGACTTTTTATTGACATGTCATTAACATGCCATAACGTCAGCCTTTTAAAGTGCCATACTCAGTGCTTTTTAGTATATTCATAAGACTGTAAAATCATAACTGTGATCTAATCCCAGGATATTTTCATCAATTCCAAATGAAATCCTAGACCCGATAGCAGTCTCTTTCCCCCAACCACCCTCAACCCAGCCCCCAGCAACCACTAATCTATCTTCTGTGTGTCTGATTTGCCTAGTGTGGATCCTTCATATAAATGGAATCCTATAAGTAGCCTCTAGCATCCATCTTCTTTCACTTAGCATAATGTTCTTCAGGTCCCTCACCTTCTAGCATATATCTGTACTTCATTACATCTTATAGCTGATAATACCCCATTGCATGACAGACCATTTTTTCTTTATCCTTTTAGCATTTAATGGGCATTTGATTTGTTTGTACTTTTTGGCTATTATGATACCAAACTTGTCCAGATTTGGCCAGAAGGCCTTCCAGTTGCTCCTGTCATGGTTTGACTCCACCTGAGGGCTTTGGTGCCTTCCATGCTCTCCAGTACACTATGATTGTCAGGTTCCTCTCACACATTTCCTGGCCAAGACCTGGTCTCACACAAACCTCCTAGGTGCCCTCTTTTTTTCATGGAAAATAGTATTTAGAGACCACAATCTGGGCATCAGTGGTGGATATTGCTACCAGATTTTCCTTACTTTATAGGCCTGCTCAATAAAGAGAGATAGAAACTCTGTTGTTTACAAAGAAAATGGGTTAGTTTGGACATATATTTCCTAATTAAAATGTAAGATTATAGTGTTTTACTTCCCTGATAAACTAGCCTGAAGTGACCCCACAGCCTCCAGCTAGGGAAGGCAGGAGGCTGGTGCATGGTCCTGGGGCTCTGTGTTGTACCAGGGGTTACACCTTTAGCTCCTGAACATGGGGAAGCCAGGGGAGGGCACACCGGTAGCTCAGGACAGGGCCTGTCAACACCCAGACAGGAAGCCATTCAGTAATCTAATTTATGGTGAAGTGTGTCTGCAAAATTGTGGTTGTCAGTCCCAATGGCATTCCTTTCCCCCCTCAAGCCCTATCTTTCAACCCCTCCCCACTGAAATTGTTCACACCTCAATAACAAAAGCAAAGCACAAATTTTGGACAAAGGATGCAGTCATACCAGGGGGCTGCAAGCTCTAAGGGCTCAGAGCCAAACTCCTCTTGAGGACAATCAGTGGCAACACAACTGAGTGTGTAAACTTGAGATCCCCAAGATGGTGGACCTCAAACCACATGGCCCAAGACTTCACACTGACCCAGAGAAAAGACTGTGTGGGGTCTCTGCTTACAAGGAATAAGTATTCTTCTCTTGGCACTCAGAGCCCATGGGTGATGCCTCAGGCCCCATCTGGGGAGTAGAGGTCATCAGGTACTCAACATAGAGGCAGAGGCCTGCCAGAGATTTTCTATGTTAAGAAATTGCACAAGGAATGGCAAGGCAGTGGGAAGCACTAGTTCACAGGGAGCAGTTGTGTTTATGAAACCAGGCTCAGCTGGAGCCTGAAAAGCTGCATTTCAATCCCCCCAGTTCCCTCATAAGGAAAAGGAATCAGTGTCAGGGATAAGGATCCCAAAACATGAAATCTCAGGTAAAAAGATTTGACCATGGGGCCTAGAGGGGTACTGAGGATGCAAAGAACTGTTCCCCATGAACCATGTGCTAATAATCTTCCTCTGTCCTTTTCCTTTCCACTTTGGAAGCTGTATTCTAATTTTATCTATGACTAGTGTTGATATAAATCTAGACTTTGCCCTTGAAAACTGCAAGTTCCTATTTGGTGCTCAAACAAAACCTCAGTCAAGAAGCAGAAAATGTCCTCCCTCCAAAGTGGTAGAAAGTCAGCCACTGCCCTGTCCAGGGTCAGGAAATGGTCTTTGTGAATGGAAGTACCTACAACATCTAAATCTCAATGGTCCCCATGGGTGATCTCAGCTCCTTCTAGGTGTATTGATACTGAAATGCACATTTGCTCTGTGAAAGGGAATTTCTGAGTTTGCTTCAGTAAGCCAGGGAAGGGTGGCTAGCTCTTTTCACTTCTCCCTTCTAAAATAAACTGATGACTCTGCATGACTTCTTTTTTGAATGAGCAATGTGAGAGGCTTCAACTCATTTCAAATTAACACAGTAAATGAAAGAACCAAATGTCAACTCCGAGGCTGTAGTTGAAGCAAGACTTTAATAATAAAATATTCATATCTAACATTTACTATTTTTTTTCCATTTTATTCATAGTTTATTTCTGTTTGTTTTTTTAATTAGTACACAAATCTCTGGTACATACAGGCAATTAAAACTGGTTGTCACTTCCATAATCCAAAGCCTCTGGTATAACACAATCATCATGAAAACACTGTAAGACAGGGAGAATACACAGTAATAATCTCTTTGAAAACAATGGTTCAAGTTTTCTAATAAAGGACACAATGGATTTTGCAAAGCTGAGATTCTTCTCATTGACTTGATGCATCTTAAATTGGTAAATTGCCTTCCTTTTACTTCAAATATGTCAGTTGGAACCTTCTATAGCCAAATTTACTTCAGGGAATTATTAAGAAACAAGTCTAATCCCTTTAG
>JAKSZT010054574.1:844106-909958 GCA_026826555.1 Tolypeutes matacus
TGCACATCCATCTCTCTCAATAGAGTTGGGAAGTTTTCAGCCATAACTTCCTTCAACACTCCTTCTGTTCCCTTTCCCTTCTCTTCTCCTTCTGGGATGCCCATAATGCGTATGTTTGTGCGTCTTGCATTATCAGTTAATTCCCTGAGACCATACTGGATTTTTTCTATCTTTTTGTCTATCTTTTCTACAATCTCTTTGATTTCAACTGTGTTGTCTTCCATATCCCTAATTCTTTCCTCTGCCTGTTCAATTCTGCTGCCATGTGAGTCCAGCGTCTTTTTCATTTCTTGACTTGTGTCTTTGTTCGCCATCATATCCATTACCTTTTTAGGTGTGTTATCTATTTCTTCAGTATGTTCTCCCAGTGTCTTCTTTATATCCTTAATCTCTTCCTTCAGTTCTTTAAGTTGGTCCATGATATTTGTTCGGATAGCTTTGATTATTTGTTCGATGTACTGCATTGCCTCCTGGTTTTTATTTTGTGCACAGGACTGGTCCATTTTTCCAGTTTTTCAGAGTCATTTGTATTTTCCTGTTGCCCTCTGGTCATCATATTATCTTGATGGGTTTGTTCAGTTGATTAGCTTTTCTCTATGCTCTAGAATTTTATTTAGCTGTTGGTTCTACGTGTGAGTTAAGTTTTCTCTTTGGCAGTTTTTCTTACTTGGCAGATTTATTTCCTTACTTCTTTCTATGATCCCTTGAAGGCAAAAGGTTAGGGCCAGAGGAACCAAAAGATGTAAGGAAGGCAGAAGGATAATAGAAATATTGATAAAAGTTAGAAGAGGGGCAAAATGAGACTTAATGAGATGAATACTTAACTTGTGTAGGCAGTGTAGAGTACTAGGAAAAAATATGGAGTTCCTATAATGGACTGGGAAAACAAATGGAGGAATATATATATATAGTGATTTAGAAGGCTAGAATTATGAGGAGGTAGAGAAATAGTAGAGAAAGTTCTGAAAGGAAAAAGTTAATACTAATAAAAAAAAAGAAAAAAGAAGAAGAAAACAAAATAGATGGGATAGAAATTGACACCCTTAAGTTGTGGGCCTATGAAAAAATGTTGTCTCTAAGAGCCACAACAGAAAACAGAAGGCAGAAACATGCAGGAAGGATAAGCGATAGTTTGTAATACAGAATCAATATATACAGCGAGTGGGAAATTACTGAATAAGTAGCCCAGCAAATAAGTGACCAGCTGGCAGCACCTATTTAAAAAAAAAAAAAATAGAAGGAAAAAGGAAGGGGGGAGGAAAATGGGAATAATAGCAATAGACCAGAAAGTAACAGAGAGAAACCAAAGATCCACACAGGCAAGCAGTCAAACAGAGCTAAGGGGTGTCAATGATTCCCCTAGGGTCCACGTGGATCCTTCCTGCCTACTTGTGTTTATCAATGAATTTCCCCACAGGGTTCTATATGCAGGTCCTGAAGCAGCTTTTAGCTATTAAACTAAATTAAAAAGAATTTATTTTTCATTTGTTGAGGTGACCTCATTTTTTTTTTTTTTTTTTTAGCCAAATGCAGTACCCAAAATAATTCCTCTTCTAGACCAACCCCCTTACGGAAGGGACCCTAGCTGGGCCCGTGGAAATTAATCAAGCACGTCCCACTTTCTGGACTCCCCAGGTTAGCTGAAACTCTGATGTTAGTCAGTGAGGAGTGCTAAAGATGGCGGATTCCGCCCCTTCTTACACCGAGCTCCAGCGTCACCGGGTTGCTCAGTAAATCAGTTTGAGTGCAGCTTCACATCTGCTCTCAGCCTGGTGCTGCTTCAGTTCAGCTTATCTGCTCCCCAAAGCTATGGGGCGGTGCAGGCAGCCAGATCAATGTATAAAAATATAAAATACCCTTCCCTGTCTTCCAACCGAACCCTCCCTTTTTTGGGAAGTGTCCCTTCCTCCTGGCTCCGCAGCGTCCCGGGTCTTATCCCTGGGTGGCTAGGGAAATCAGCTGCGTTGCCTGACCAAAATCCCCCCTCCAGTTCACCGGGTGCTGACTAGCTCGTTTGTTCTGTTCACACAAGGTCCAAGGGGCGCCAGGCAGCCTGCTCCCCAGAAAATAAAACTTTTTCGCCCCACCCACGGCTCCAAATGGCCATTTTATTTATTTTTCCCATAACCGCGGGGCTCAGCCGCCTGTGCCAACCGCCACCGGCAGCCTCAAAACTCACGAATCTCCACCGTTCGGTTCACGCCGCCGATCCGCACAGATAGATGTCCCAAGCTTCTCACTCCACGCTTGCACAGCACAGACCCCCGGGCAGGACCCCGTCCCCAATCCACCTTGCTCTGGGAGCTTGCAGTGTGCGCCCTCCTACACCAATGCCATCTTGCCGCCATCCCCTCTCTATTCTTTTGTGATGAGTATTCTCCATCATCATCTCCTTTTTAGTTGTCCTGGCTGTGTCCAATGAACTGGAGAGTAGGTGTTGCAACTCTGCTGAGAATTCAGGGCTCAAATAGCAGATGGATAGACCAAAGATTTAAATCTCTCAAACATATATTTAACAAGTATAGTGCTAGTTGTAGGTTGAAAAAAAGGGGCAGAAAATTCACATGTAAGAAAACTATAAATGTATCTAACTCTGTTATGAGGGGGAGCATAAATTCCAAACTAAAGATTACTCACAGGGTGCCAAATTCTTAAGCTGTCCACCCTTGATATAGTGTCTGGATGTCTCCAGAGCCCTCAGGGGTCCCACTATTTGAGGCAATATTTACTTTGGCAGTCAATTGGATCCTGCTGAGACATGCATAAGAGTAACCTTTGGATTCACTTCCAAATCTCTTAGTGATAAAAACTAATTTGTATTTATTTACCATTTCCCTATTTTGGTGAAAGTATTTTTCCAGATGCATTTCTAGTCGGTGTTTGGTAATAATCCTTCAGTGCCAGGGAAGCTTATACCCAATAGTCATGTCCCATGCCAGGGAGGAAGGTAGGGCATTTACATGCTATTTGGCTTAAAGAGATGCCACACTTAAACAACAAGGAGGTTTTCAGGAGGTAACTTTTAGGCAAGATACTAGGCTAAGTTTCAATTTCACAAGAAAAGGCTTGTAAGTACAATCATCAATATCAAGAACCTGACATAATGATTTGTCTTCTTCACTAAGAATTGCCCTTGTCCTCAGGTTATTCTTGACACCTCCATGAAATTATTATTGGGTGGTATTTTTTTTTAAGTATATTTTTTTCTGCCTATCATAAAATACTATTTCCCTTTGTTTTCATTTCCATATTTAAATTTGAAATACACCTGAATTTTATTTTTGTGTATGTAGAAGTAGAGGTAATTTTGGTGTGTGTTTATGTATACTAAATAATATACAAATATCATTCTAATTCTACTGACATAAATTTTCTTTTGTATTTCCTCCTTTCCAATGAATCCTTTGTTATGTCTACTTCCCCATCAATAATTGAGGTGGGTTCATTACCCTTGGCACAATTGCTATCATTTAACAACAATTTTTTATTGTTTATAACATTATACATATGATATATATTGAACCTTTAATCGACTTTCTGGTTCTTTTTTAAAATTAAATTTAATTATCATGGCTCTGAAATTTTGCGTATGAATTTCAGAAAAAAAACTTAAATCTATATTAAACTAGGATAAAATTTTGAATAATAGCTCACTAAATTGAAGATAACTTCTGGTGAGAATTGACACTTTATTGATATTTCTTATTATTGTACGCAGTGTATACTTTAATAGTCTCCTGTGTTTTAATTCTTAATTAAAAAAAAAAACTATTTCCTCAGAAACAGGTGTTGTCACTTCTGAGAACTATTCCTATATATGTACCTTTTGAAATGTTCTTAGAATGTGTAATATCTCCTTTGTTAGGAAGCAATTCAGAATAGTGTTTATAAGTAACAACATTTTTGAGGGGACACCAAAAGTTTTCCATGGCATCAAGACGGGACTACTTGTAAGAATGGAAGATGCTTCAAATTTCCAAAACATGTACCTGATTTTTAGGATATAAGAGGAAGTTACCTTGACTAATTGATTAGATAAATGTTTGTTTTACAGGAGCAGATGTAGGACAGGTGGACTTTATTTTATAGAAAGTCAAATGTAAAGAACTAGTAGTTTGATTGGTTATCTGGGTCAGCTGCCTTGGTGGAAATTTCAAATTACAAAAGATATTATAAGGTAATGCATGAGGTTTTTTTTTTTGTTTTGTTTTGTTTTTTTATTTTTGACTCTGAGGTTTCCCTGGGTCTTTCTGTATATAATTTTATCATGTTATTTTCTTTAATCTAGGAATCTCACTTCACCATTTTCCCACATTTTTTTACCTTTTAATCATTCAGGTTACTCTCTTGTAGAATGTCCTGCATTCTGGATATCTCCAGTGGTTTTTCATAGTATTATTAACCTTAGTAATCTTGCACTTCCATCATCTGTTTTCCTGTAAACTGCAAGTTAGTTCTGAGCCTTGGTTAGATTCAGGTTAAACGTTTTTGAAAAGAATACTTGAAAGATGATGTATTCTACTAAACACAACACATAAGGAGGCACAGATAACTAGGGGAATATAAAATAAGTGGAACAAAGTGTCAAAGAGGAAATTAACAAAAAGCAAAACAAAATAAAACCCTAGAGTAGAAAAAGAAGCAAGCCATTTGAATAAGCTCATTAAGAAAAACAGTTAGACATCAGCAAAATATTATAACCCATGTTAAGATAAGGAAGACATGGCTCAGTCTAATGAACAAACAAACAAACAAAAAGACAGAAGGAGATGCAGAGCATGGAACAACAAATCATGGATATCCAAATTAATATCATGAATCAAATTAATGAAGTGAAATGGAAATGAAAACAAAGGGGAATAGTATTTTATGATAGGCAGAGAAAATTTACTTTAAAAAATATACCACACACCACTCAGAACTGTGTGGGAGAGAGTGTTGTCTACAGTGTGAACTGTGGTCTATGGTTGGTGGCAAGGCCCCAGGATGTGTAAGTCCATTGAGGGTGGTGGGCCACACTTGTGTGAGATGTTTGTGTGGGATGTGGTGGGAGGTGTGGGAGGTGGGCAACATGGGAATCCCAGTGGGTTCCGTGTAATATTTTGGGTATCTAAGCACCTCTTAAAATGTATTTATATATATACATAAATAACATTTTTGTAAGCAAATGCACATATATGCATATATATTTATATATCATTTTGCAAATGTTGGTATGTATTGTGAAAATTTTGATTTTTACCCACAATAAATAAATAAATAAATAAATAAAATACCACAAAATAATAATTTCATGGAGGTGGCAAGAATACCCTGAGGACAAGGGCAAACCCTAGTGAAGAAGAAAAATCATTATGTCATGATTTCTACTGTATGGGGGAACATACAGTAGAAATCATGAACATACATAAAAACATAACAGACATGATAGTGAGTAATGGCACAATGCAAGAAATGAAAAATTTTGCTGGAAGCTCATAACAGTATATTTGAACAAATAGAGAAAGAATTAGTGATATCTAAGACAGTATATCTAAAATCACATGAAGAGAAGAACATGCAGATAAAAAAAGAAAGAAAAAATTCAGCAGGTACTCAAATAATTGAATGACAACATGAAATGTACAAATTATGCCTTATATGCATCCCAGATGGAAAAGAGAAATGAAAGGGATGAGAAGGAGTGTTGGAGGAAATAATGGCTGAAAATTTTCCAACTCTTTTGAGTGACTTGGATGTACATGTCCAGGAAGTGCAGTGAAATACAAATAGTATAAATCCTAACACACTCTGAGACATATATTTATCAAATTGTCAAATGCTCAAGACAAAGAGAGAATAATGAAAGCAGCAGGAGAAAAGAGATCTATTGCACAAAAGGGAAGTTTTACAATGTCATATCGACAGATTTCTGGTGTTCAACAAATTCAGTTTTCATGATCTGAAGAAATGAAGGACTAGGGAGTATAGACAAGTGGAAGAGGCTGTATGATCCCAGAACAGGGACATTAGAAGAAAGTGGCTGGTTGGAAAGATGTCTCTTTGTATATTAAATAGCTGTAATGTAAAAAAAAAAAAAAAAAAAAAAAAAAAGATTAAGCACTGATTTTGCATCTGCAACCATGGAGGTGAGAAGGCAGTGGTATGACATAGTTAAGGTGCTAAAAGAAAAATAAATAACAGCCAGCCAAGAATTCTGCATCTGGTAAAGCTGGTATTCAAAAATTAGGGAGTGTTCAAAATATTCATAGAAAAACAGAAATTAAGAGGGTTTGTCAATAAGAATCCTGCCCTAAAAGAAATAATAAAGGAAATTCTGCAGGTGGAAAGGAAACAAATAAACTGGATAGGGTTGGAAGAGGGAATAGAAAGTAAGATTATTAGTAAGAATAGCTAAAAATATAAAAAGAGAAATGAAAACAGTATATGACATTTACAAAGCAAAAGGAAAAAAATGACTAATGTAAGTACTGCCTTGAGGGTAATAACATTGAATGCTTTTGGATTAAACGCCCTAATCAAAGTACATAGATTGATAAAATGAATAAGGAAATAAAACTTATCTATATGTTGCCTACAAGAAACTCACTTTAGAGCTAGATATTCAAGGACATTGTAAGTGAATGGTTGTGAAATGAATTTACACATAAAAATAAACAAAAAGAGTGGGAGTAGCTACACTAATATCAGACAAACTAGACTCTAAATGCAAAACGTTTGTAAGATACAAAGAAAGTACTATATACTAATAAAAGGGATACTCTATCATGAAGAAAGACTAATCATAAACCTTTATGCACATAAACAGGGTCCACCAAAATACATGAGCAAACACTGGAAAAACAAAGTGGAGAAATTGATACCTCTACAAATACAGTGGGGGAATTCAATACACAATTATCATCTTTAGACAGACGAATATCTTGACAAAGGGTCAGAAAATAAACTGAGATCTTGAATAATACATTAGAGGATCTAGACATGATAGATACATAACATTACACCAAAATACAGCAGGATATGCATTCTTCTTGAGCTCATATGGATCATTTTCCAGGATAAACCACTTGCTAGGTCACAGAACAAGTCTCACTGAATTTAAAAAGATTGAAATTATACAAAGTAATTTCTTTGACCACAATTGGGTGAAGCTGGAAATTAATAAGTGGCAGAGAACCAGAATAGGCATAAAGATATGGAAGTTAACACACTCTTAGACAATCAGTGGACCAAGAAGGAAATTGAAAAAGAAATCAGTAAATATCTTTAAATGAATGAAAATGAGAACACAACATATCAAAACTTATGTGATATAGCAAAAGCAGTGCTCAGAAGGAAATTTATAGCCATAAGTGCTTATAATAAAAAAGAAGAAAAAAGCTAAAATTAATGACCTAACTGCACACTTAAAGTATCTAGAAAATGAACAACAAACTAATCCCAGATCTAGCAGAATGAAGGAAATAACAAAGATTGGAGCAGAACTAAATGAAATTGAGAATTAAGAAAACAAAACACTAGAAAATGTAACAAAACCAAAAGCTGGTTCTTTGAGAAGATTATTAAAATTGACAACTAATTGGCTAAAATAACAAAGAAAAAAAGAGAGAGAAGATGCCAAAGTAAAATATGAGAGAGGGGATATCAGCACTAATCCCACAGACATAAAGATTATCAGAAGAGTATACTTTGAAAATTGTATGCCAATTAGATAGATAACAGATGAAATGGACAAATTTCTAGAACACACAAGCAGACTACATTGATGAAATAAAAAAATGATGAACTCAAAAGATCAATCAAGTAATTACATTGAATTCATCATCAAAAGCCTCCAAATTAAGAAAAGGTCAAGACCAGGTAATTCACAGGTGAATTTTACCAATCAGTCCGGAAAGAACTAACACTAATACTGCTAAAATCTTCCAAAAAATAGAAGTGGAGGTAGTATTACCTAACTCATTCTGTGATGCCAAATTCACCCTAATACCAAAGCTATATAAAAACAACAAAAGAAAAGAAAACTACAGATCCATCTCTGTAATGGATCTGGATGTAAACTCCTCAACAAAATACATACTAATCGTATTCAAAAACATATCAAATGAATTATACATGCTGATCAAGTGGGTTTCATCCCTGTTACGCAAGGACGGTTGAACATAAGAAAATCAATCTATATAATACACTTTATTAACAGATTGTAAGAAAAAATCACATGATCATCTCTATTGATGCAGAGAAAGCATTTGACATAACACAATATAATTTTGCAATTAAAAACACTTCAAAACAAAGGAATAGAAGAAACTTCCTCAACAAGATAAAGGGTGTATATGAAAAATGCACAGCTAACATCATACTCAACGGTGAAATGTTAAAGTCCTTCCCTTCAAGATAAGCAGCAATCAAGGATGTCCACTGCCACTACTCTTATTTAACATTGTGTTAGAAGTTCTTGCTTGAGCACTTAATCAATAAAAATAAATAAAAGTCAACCAAATTCAAAAGGAAGAAGTAAAAATTTTACTATTTACAGATGACATAATCCTATATCTGAAAACACCCAAAAATCTACAAAAAAGCTTGTAGAGTTGAAAAACAATTCTGATAAATGGCAGAATACAACCAAGGTATAGAGTTTACATTATAGTTTACATTTTGCACTGCATAATTTTATAGGTTTTGACAAATGTATAATGGCCTGTATCTGTCTTTGCTATGTCATGCAGGACAATTTGCATGTCCCCAAAATACCTGATGTTAAATCAATTATTCCCTCGCCCTTTCCTCAGAAACTCTGGTGGCCACTGCCTTTATATCAATGTTACAAGTTCATCCATTGCTAGAGTAATAACACATATACTTTATTCCATAGGTGCATTACCTTCTTATATTTTGCTTATTCCTCAGTCTTGAGGATTTGGGAATGGTGATGCTCATTTTGCTTCTGAGTGAGCGGGGAGGATGGATGGAATTGTCTTGCTTGAAATTGTAGATACTCTCTTTTTTTATATGGGTTTTGTCCATCATCATCCTTTTGTTAGTTGTCCTAGACATGTTCAATGAACTGGAGAAGAGGTGTTGCAACTCTGCTAATATTCAGGGCTCAACTGGCATATAAAAAATTGATGATTTAAATCTCTTGGGTACACACAAAATGAGTATAATGCTAAATATAGGTTCAAAAAAGTGGAGAAGAGCCATGTGTAGGGAAATTATAAATGAGTCTAACTCTTACAGTGAGGAGCATATATTCGAAGGTTACGTCCACTGACAGGGTACCAAATTCCTGAGATTGTCTGCCCTCCCTATAATGTCTAGATGTCTCTAGAGACCTCAGGAGTCCCCTTGCTTGAGGCAATGTTTACTGTGGCAGGCTATCCTCCTGAAACATGCATAAGCATAACCTCTGGAATGACTTCCTGACATTTTGAAATCTCTTAGCCATTAAAAATCATTTGTATTTAATATTTCTCCCTTTTAATCAATGTCTTTTTCCAAAGGTGTCACTAGTTGGTACTTGGTAATAATCCCTCTGCATCACGGGCTAATCCCTGGGAGACATATCCCACACCAGGGGAAGGCAGTGAGTTCATATGCTGAGTTTGACTTAGAGAGTGACCAAATTTGAGCAACAAGGAGGCTTTCAAGAGTTAATTCTGAAGCCATATATAATATTGGTCTAACTTTCAATTTCACAGGAACAAGTTTCTTAAGTACAGTCATCAATAACAACAGCCTAGCATATTTGTCTGTCTTCTTTCACTAATCATTGCTCATGTACTTGGGGGATTCTTGATTCAATTTATTTTACTTTTAATGTTTGTATTTTATTTGTTATTATTTCTTTATTATTTTTATTGATTTTTGTCTTTGTTTTGGGGAGGTTATGAATTACAAAAGAATCACAACTGTAGGGGAAGATAATTAGTTCATGGTGTCAATGATGGGGATGTATGAGTAGGGGTGAACCTAGGGCATGCCTCTATGGCATATGAGTAGTCATGGAATCATGTAAGGTGTTATTAATTGTGAAAAATGTGAGAGGTGGAGTTGGTAAGTTATATGGGAATCACCTACTTTTGCAAGGTGACATTTCTGTAACCTAAAGATGCTTTGAAATTAAAGTGAAAAAAATAAGACACTAGGGAACATACAGAAAAAATTTTTCATTATAAATAAAATAGATTCTATGGTGATGAAAGACACAATTCAAATTTTTTCTTTTGTATTTTAATTTTATTTGTTATTAAAAAATAAACATTTTATCTTTTCATTGGTTTATTTTTTGAATTTGTTTTTGAGAAGGTTTTGGATTGCAGAAGGGTCACAACTGTGGCATGGGAAGATCACTTGTGTGGGATGTCATTGGGAAGGGGAGGTGTGGAGATGGGGGCATGCTTCTATGGAATATGAATGTGTCCAAGTGGTCATGGGATATTGTTATGGTGGATGGAGATCCACTTAATAAACAAAAGAATATTGAATTTCCATCCTGGGGAATTCTCTATTAAAGTGACAAGAATCCCTTGATTACATGGGCAGTTCCTAGTGAAGGAGGGCAGACCAATGTTCTAGTCCCTTGATATTGATTCTTGTATTTATGAAACTCATTCTTGTGAAATTGAAACTTAGCCTAGTATTAGATATTGCCAAAAAATTACCTTCTGAAAGCCTCCTTTTTGCTCAGATATGGACTCTCTCTAAGCCAA
This sequence comes from Tolypeutes matacus, assembly GCA_026826555.1. Classification (NCBI taxonomy): domain Eukaryota; kingdom Metazoa; phylum Chordata; class Mammalia; order Cingulata; family Chlamyphoridae; genus Tolypeutes; species Tolypeutes matacus. Next base: position 854,822 of record JAKSZT010054574.1, read on the forward strand.
ACTCAGAATATAAAATCACTACCTTCCTGCTGGAGTGGGACATGTCTCCTTTGGATTAGACTCTCTGGCACTGAAGGATTATTACCAAGCACCAGCTAACAATGCATTTTGAAGACGACCTAGATCAAACATGGAAAATGTTAAATAAAAATAAGTTTTTATGGATAAGAGATTTCAAAATGAGTCAAGAGGTCATTCCAGAAGTTACACTTATGCACATCTCAGGAAGATCTCACTAATTGCCACAGCAAGCAATGTGTCAAGCAGGGGGGCTCCTGAGGACACTCAAGACATCTAGACACTATAGGCAAGACAGAAAATCCCAGTAATTCAGCACCTTGTCAGTGGACCTTAGGCCTTACCTTGCAATCTATGATAAGTTATGTCCCCATTGTTTTGGTATTAGACTTAGTTATAATTTCCCTACACGTGCCTCTTACAGCACTTTTATTTGAACCTATGTTTAGCACTATACTCATTAATTATGTGTCCCAGAGACTTAAATCTTCTGGCTTTTCAAATACCGGTTGAGCATTTAATCTAGCAAATTTGCAGCCAACACCTACTCTGCATGTCATCTGACTCACCTAGGGCAATTAATAAAAGTATGTTGATGGATAATGTACATCCGCAAGAAACACAGTGTATCTAAATCTGCAAGCAAGACAGATCTATCCATCTGCCCCATGTGCTCTAAGCCTTCTCTCAATTGGAAGCAGAGTGGGCATCACAATCTCAAAATCCTAAAGACTGAGTAATGAAAAAACATAAGCAAGGAATGGAAATATAGACTAAAGTAGACATTATTACTCTAGAACTGGAAAAATTTGTAATATTGATATAAAGGCGGTAGTCACCAGATGTTCTGAGTGGAGGGAGAAGTAAGAATCAGTGTAACACGGGGCATTTTGGGACATTGAAATGTTCTGCATGATTTTGCAATGACATATACAGGCCATTATACATTTTTTCAAAACCTATAAAATGGGGTGGTGCAAAGTGTAAACCATAATGTAAACTATAAACCATGGTTCATATCAATGCTTCAATATGTGTTCATCAATTGTAACAAATTTATATTAATGAAAGATGTTGTTAATTGGGAAAATTGTGCAAGGAATTGTACAGGAATTCTCTTTATTTTTGTTGTAACATTTATGTAATCTATAGCTGCTTTAATAAAATAAATAATTTAATTAATTAAAATTATCAAAGTAAAAAAAAAGGTTTCATTTGACTGAGAAACAATACCTACTCATCTATTCAATCCAAATGACAAAAAAATTGGTGACAAGGATGACAAAGAACATAATGAAGAAAACTTAGGGTCGAGGACTGACACTATACAACTTCAAAATTTACAATAAAGTTTGTGATCAAAATAGGGTGGTATTGGTGAAAGAATAGACAAATAGATCTACCCATAAATAGACTCACTTAAGTATAATAAATATAGGTTTAAAAAAGGAACATAGCTGTCCAACAGAAAAAATGATAATCTTCCCAATAAATGGTGTTAGGACAACTGGACATATGCAGAAAAAGTGATTAGTTTAGAAACTGACCCTACATCTTTCACAAAAATTAACACAAAATGGATCATGGACCTAATGTAAAATGCATAGCTATAAATTTTTTAGAAATTTAATGTAGGAAAAAATATTAGTGACCTTTATTTTGGTGATGAATTTATATATACAACAACAAAGTATAATTTGTGAAAAAATGATAAGTTGGACTTGATTAAAATTTTTTAAAAATCTGCTTTGTGAAAAATCTCTGTTAATATAATGAAAAGGCCAGCCACAGACTGTGAGAAAATACTTGCAGAACACATAGCTGATAAGGTTCTTATACCCTTAATCTATAAGGAACACTTAAAATTCAACAATAGGAAACAATCAACTCAATTACAATATGGACAAGTGTTCTGAACAGCAATCTCTCCAAAGAAAATATACAGAAGGAAAATTAGCATATAGAAATATGTTCAACATCATATATCTTAGATAATTGCAAATTAATAGAAAAATGAGGCACCATACACACCTATTAGAATGGCTAAAATCCAAAACACTGTCAACCCCAAATGCTGCTAAGGATGTGGAGCAATAGTTCTACTCATTCTTTAAATTAAGCATAATAATTTATAGAATAAGTTACAAAGCCAGACTGGAGGACAGTCTGGCAGTTTCTTACAAAGTTCAACATAGGTTTACCATGCAATCCAGCAATTGTGCTACTAGGTATTAATTCAAATGAGTGAGAGGATATGTCCATACAAAATATGCACATGAGTGATGATAGCAGCCTTAAAAATAATTGCCAAAGTTTTCAAGCAACCAAGATACCATATTATGTGTGCATGCATTAAAAACTGTGGTATAACCATACAATGGAAAATTATTCAGCAGCAAAAAAATTTGCTTTATCAAGCTATGAAAAAACATGGAAGAAACATAAATGCCTATTGCTATGTGAAAGAAGCCAGTCTAAAAAAGTCACATATTGTTTGATTCCAGCTATATGACATTCTGGAAAGGACAAAACTGTAGAAACATTAAAAAATTAGTGGTTGCCAAAAGTTCAGTGGTACTGTATTAGGATGAATTGTTGGAACACAGGGCCTTTTAAGGGCAGTAAAATTTTCTGTATGATACAGTAATGGTAGAAATATTACATTATACTTTTGTCAAAACCCATATAACTGTATAAATAAGGAGTGAGTCCTAATAGAAATTACAGAATTATTAATAATAATAGTGTATCAATAATGCTTCATCAATTACAACAAATACACCATACCAATGCACAAAATTAATAATAGAAAAAAACGGTGTGGAGGGTAAGGTGATTTCTGTGAACTACATCTTTTGTGTAATTTTGCTGTAAACAACACAAGAAAAACCCTTAGAAACATTTTTTTTTCTCAATAGATAATTAAGACCACAATAAAGTCAATATAAAGCAAAGAAATTAATTCTGGTAAGATGCAGAATCTTTAGGTAGATTACATAGAAGATGTGGCAGTTTAATATTATTTATGATTCCAAAAAGAGATATTGATTGTAAACTGCTCTGTTCTTCTGGGTGTGACACCCCTTTAATTGTATTAAATTCAGAGGTTTCACTTTTACTCTATTAAATCACTATTAGGGCTTTGATTTGACCACATCATCAGGGTATGCAGTATTGAGTCCCTACCCCCTTGGTGGGCTTATAAACGGACACTCAATCAAGAACATGAAAGTAGACACATAGTGAAGATATACAGAGGGAGAAAGACAGCTCTATAGACACTGTAGAGGCCCCAGGAAGAGCAATGAATCATTCACCTGGTAGTTTACAGCTGACCTTTTGAAGTGACCAGAGCAGCGGAGCTGGGCAAGAAACAAGCCCCAGGAAGAGAGGCTAACCCTATGCCAGCCTGCAGCTGAGATGGGAAGAAGCTGGACCCACAGAGCCTTAAGAGGGAAGAGGATGGCTGAACCCGCACAGGTGTCACCTACCATCTTGCTTAAACATGTGGTAATAGACTTTGGGTGAGGAAGTACCTCTTAGGGTTCCTTGAGTTAGAATCTTTAGGGCCGTGTAACTGTAAGCTTTTACCCTAAATAAAAACCCTTTACAAAAGCCAATACATTTTTGGCACTTTGCCTCAGCACCCCTTTGGTTGACTAATACACCATCTCTGGTCATTAATAGGAATCCGATGGAAGTTATTTTCAATACAGCTGGCTTAAATCCAGAGAGTAAGTAAATGCAAGGTCAATGGCTCAAGGACTTAAAATCCATGCTCTAGATTCCAAATCCAAAGATTATATCTCTTAGTCTCCCTTTCAATCTCAAACTGGGATTATTATGCTTAATTTAAAGATTATGTAGATGTAGATCTAAGTTTAAAGTGTTAGATGATTTAGAAGGAAATAAATGTTTAGGGATACAACAATCACATCATCAAAATTATTAAACTGTATCATCTAAATTGTAAACTATACTGTATATCACTGACAATGTTTAGTTGCTATATTTTGCTATCTGCATAACAGTTATAACAATGCTAACAACCAGAAAAAAAAAGGGGGGGGATTAATATGGGGTGGGGAAGTGGGGGTGGTTTGGTATCTGGGAGTCTCCGGCACTCCGTGTGTGACTTTGCTGTGACCTAAAACTTCTTTGAAAATTAAATGAAAAATTGGGAGACAATGGGGATTGAGAGGAGGAAGGTGTCATGGCACACCAGACATCTGATAACACAGTGATAAAGGGAAGGAAAAAAAGGAAAAAAGAAAAGAGAAAGGAAAAAAAATGAATATATATTTTAAAGGCATTTCTTTTGCTTTTTTGCCCATTTTTTGAATGTCCCAATCCACTAAATATATTTTATTTTGTTTTGTTCTTTGTTTGATTATTAGTTTTTTTTCCTTCTCTCTTTTTTTTTTCCCCTGAGTTTCCTTATGTTTGTCTCTTGCATGTAAGCTTATCACACTTGTTTCTTTTTCCTAGTAAGTATATTTGATTATTTTATGGACTAAATGTTCATGGAGGATTTGGATCACAGAAGGGTTACAATGGGTACTGCGGGGGATCATTGGGGGGGTGTCTGGGGGGTGGTTCGTGGGGATTGGTTCATCCGAATATACATGAAAGATATACAAAATCATTCAAAGGATCGGGGGATGGGGCATGGTCATGATGGGTGGATAATCACACAATAAATGAGGGAATCTGAATTCCTAGGCTGGAGAGCTCTGCCACAGTCTCCAAGGGAGCACCAATAGTCCTCTGAGTGTAGGGACAGTGCCTGTCAAAATAGGATGACCCACTGATGTGTTTTTTTTTATTGATGACTACCCTTGTGAGTCTTTGCTCTTGTAAATGAGACTTAGCCTGCTTTTGTCGGGTGCCTAAGGGTTGCCACCTGAGAGCCTCCTTGTTGCTCAAATGTGGCCTCTCTCTAAGCCAAACTCAGCATATGATTGCATTACCTTCCCCCCAATGTGGGACATGACTCCCGAGGATGAGCCTCCCTGACAACGAGGGATTACTACCAAGTGCCAACTAGCAACACAACTGGAAAAAGGCCTTGAATAAAAGGGGGAAATGGTAAAGACAAATGAGTTCAAGTGGCTAAGAGACTTCAAAGAGAGTCGGGAGGTCATCCCAGAGGTAACTCTTACGCACACCTCAGTAGGAGCTCATAGAACATCTAAGTGCCTATCACCCCACTCAGTGGGGTTCCTGAGAGCTCCGGAGACACCCTGGTCCTATATAAGGGGGGATAGCCCCAGAGACTGATACCTTATCAGTGGGTTCTATTTTGGAATCTGTGCTCCTGAGAATGATAGAATTAGACTCAAATAAGTCCTCCCTGCACATGGTTCACCAGTCTCTTCTATTCAAACCTATATGTGATGCTGGAGTTTTTAGGTATACTTCCAGAGACTGGAGCTTCCTGCGTACCTATGTGCCAGGAGTGCATGAAATCTAGGTGGAGCTGCAACTCCTACCCTACAGCTCAATGGACTCATCCAAGTCACCTGGTGAGGAGACAATGATGGGCAATGGCCATCCCAGGGAGTGGAGAGGGCCTGGATCTGCAGGCAGGATCATCCCACCCACCATATCCATGGGATATAAGCCCTCTCTCACTTGGAGTTGGAGTGGACATCACCATCCCAGTCCCCTCAGGATTGGGGGAAGAACTATGGACTAGAGTGGACTTGATGGTATTCTCTTGTTCACATATGGTGATTCTAGCAATGCAAGAAATTATAACAATGAGGTGGAGCCAGTGGCCACTTGACACTTTTGAGGTAGGGAGGGGATGAGCAGTTGAAATACAGTGGCTTCTTTGGGAGTTGGAGGTTGTCCTGAGTACTGTTGTGGTAACGGATGTAGGCCATTTTAAATCAGCACACACCACTCAGAACTGAGTGGGAGAGAGTGTGGTCTACAGTGTGAACTGTGGTCTATGGTTGGTGGCAAGGCTTCAGGATGTGTAAGCTCATTGAGGGTGGTGGGCCACACTGTGGGAGATGTTTGTGTGGGATGTGGTGGGAGGTGTGGGAGGTGGGCAACATGGGTTCCATGTAATATTTTGGGTAATCTAAGCACCTCTTAAAATATATGTGTGTATATATATATATATATATATAACATTTTTGTAAGCAAATACACATATATGCATATATATTTATATATCATTTTGTGAATGTTTGTATGTATTGTGAGAATTTTGTTTTTTACCCATAATAAAAAATTTTAAAAAAATTAAAAAAAAGAAGCAATTAAAGAATTGCTGATGGCTTTATTCTTTCTAATGAGACCTCATGAGATCTCCTTTCTCTCTCCTGAAGAAAAGCAGTGGCATCAATTCTTGGATCTGAAATGGATCTTAAGGTCATTGTCTCTGAGGCATTAGTCTGAGAAATGAAACTTACAATTAAAAGTGTGACCTCCTAGGAGAATAAAATCTTATTATCAAAGCTCCATTTGTAATTGATTTAAAATCCTTGCTGCTTCTTTGGAAAATAATGGCCTGAGACACAGGATATCAAGGACATTTTTCATCATAGTCTAGAACTTAGAAACTGCACAAAAGAAACATATACTGATATGCGGAGGATAAATGTGCTTAACCCAAATCTCATGATTTTGAATTAGGGCTGGGTTTGGGGCTTGAATCAGGAATCTGGAGGCACATGGAAAATAATCGCAGTGTGTTCTGTCTCTTCATAAAACTTGAAAACAAGAACTTTCTTTTTTAACAAAAACTTTAAAGTGTGAGAAATCCAAATTATTTAGACATTTCATTTTTACTTCCTTTTCCCATACAATTACTTTGAAAACTAAAAATCTTTGAAAAAACATTCTTATCAGTCTTTTACTAAAAATTCTGTTCCTTTGATCCTGTTAACAATGGTGACATTCTCAGTAATGTGAAGACTTCATGTAACCAATCTCCTCTCTCTATATTTCTCCCTCTACCTCTTATTACCTGATATATTGGAAAAAATTCAAAATTCTGATCCATCCAATCTTTAAAACACTTTCAGACTCATCTTGATTTTAGGGCACGTGCATCATTGTAAACATTTCACAAGTTTTAGAAGGCCAATGGGTACAAGCCTTGTTTACTGTTACTTAATTAATTTAATTATGTGGAATTGCTATGGGCAATTGTTTCAGTCAATCAATCAATAAAAGCTTTTCTGTTACTGTTATCATTAGAAGCAAAGCATACGGAGTTTTTACTAATGCTGTCACACACTTATTTCATGTAATTTAATTGAAATATGATTTAATCCAAATATATGTAGGAATATATATGGATATATATTTATATATTTCTTAATATATATGCATATATTAAATTGTGTGTTTAAGAAAAATAGTGGTACTGCATCATTGCTCAAATAATAATTAGCTCTTTACCCTAGATTTCAGTTGTTAGCATATATGGAAAAATTGTATTTAATGTTTTATTTATCTCTTAATCGCATTAGAGGTTAACCTCATTAGCTTATATTCCTGTTACTCTATTCCACTTTCTCTCTTAAAATTCCCCAATGCTGTTCTAATGCACAGAGTTAAGACTATTTTCTCAGTCACTTCAGGACATTATCTGCAGAATGATGTTATTTCTCACCCCCTTTTCCTTGAAGCTCTCTCTTCTCTGCTTTTAATTGAAAATAAGTCTCATTCTTAAAAGAACTACTTTTTCTATGAGAACTTCTTTTCCCTGCCATTTACTCAAATCACTTCTATTAATCCAAAACTATTGCAAATAAAGTTTGAAATCAGGCTCTTAAAAAAATAGGGTCTTATTTTTGTATGTGGTCTTGTCATAAGGAGATCTCCCTGTCTAAATTCCATGGCAGTGAGGCAAACTTTCACATTGCCTTTTAAATATATTAAATTATTTGATTTATATGCTTATATTTTTCCATTAAAATATGACAATTTATTTTCTCATTTACACTAATTGCTTCAAGCCACTATTTCTATACAATGAAAATAGAAAAAAATTTCTAATTTTTATTTTTTTATTTTAAAAATTTAACCTACTCCAAATACAATCGCATTATTAACTCATCATAATATTAATGATATATTAAAATTGTTTAGAATTATATTTTTTTTGTGAAATCAGTAGGTATGTTTTTCATATATTAACATGAATATTGCTTTTTATGGTTATATCAAGAATTTGAGGGTAAAACTACATTGGTCAGATCATATGTGTATGTTTTGGTTTCCATTTCTTGATTTTACAGTCTAAGGAGCCAATTTCATATTGATAGAACTTGTCACTTGTCACTTGTCACTCTGGAAGGTGCAGAAACTATATAAAGGATCTATAGATAGACCACATCTATAGTTCCAGATGGACCAGGGAGGGTCAATGTAGGCACAAAAGTAGATCAAAATCTAACTCTCCTTTAAATGGAAAATTAATAATTACTGCTCTTGTTTCAGTTGTAGAAACACTTTTGATAGGTCTTAGAGTATTAAATTAAGTGACAATTTAAAATTAATGAAAAAATTCCCATAGGTAGAAGAGTATAACTAAGAGATGTTTATAAATTACTACTCCATTTAGCTTTCAAAAGAAACTGTGGCATCATGGTTTAGAGTATAAACACAAATGATGGAAAGAAGAGAAATAACACAGCAGTGATAGGTTCACGGACAAAGAGTTCTCAGAAGTTACATAATTTGTTGGTTCTTGCTGTCAATTAAATCCTTCCAAGAATATTATCTTCAATATCTGGCTTATAGTGTCAGGTATTGCTCTTTTCATGAAAAAATGGTGCAATGTAATTAAAAAAACAATTTATCAAAATAACTAGAATTTTTTGAAATTTTCATCAAATAAGTGAAATTTTCATGAAAAAGGGAAACAATTTGTATGCCATGCAAAAGAAAAGTGAATAATAAATTAGAGTAAACATAATAATTAGATTGTATCATGCTGCAAGCAGGAAATTAATCCATGACTTCTAATCCACAACAAAACTTGCATTAACTAAGATAATATTTATGAAAAAAAGTTACACTCTGTTAAAATTATAATTTCATAGTCAGTTTTACAAATTCCAATGGGAAAAAAGTGACTCAGAAGTTATTTGTAGTAATTAGGAAGAGAAGTGAAGTTATTTTCTTCTTTCACAATACATTTAAGTTCAGATATAGTGGACTTTTATGCCCATAATAAATATTTATACTTGAGGAGACTGGATATATGCATATATTGTTTTCTAAAATGTTTTATCTAAACCGTGGTGCTTCAAAATAAACATACTTCAAAAAATAAAGAAATAAACATACATTAATATAATCTTATTTCCTTTACTCTTTGTGCCATTACTTAAAAGCATGACAAATCACACAATAATGGCAGAATTCTTCTTAACAAGATTTACTGAGAATTGGACGCTTTTGAGGCTACCAGCCACACTGTTATTACTGATCTATATAGTGGCAATGTTGGAGAATTTTCTTATCATCCTCCCACAATTCCTGACCAACACCTCCACATGCCAATGAACTTTCTCCTCAGGCACTTGTGATTCTTAGATCTGTGTCTCATTTCTGCCATAGTCCTCAAATCCATCTTCAACTCCATCACCTTCAAAACTGCCTCCATCTCTTTCTCGGGCTGCGTGTTGCAGCTCTTCTTGGTGGTACTCTTGGCAGGGCCTGAGGCTGACATCTTCACTGTGATGTCCTATGACTGCTATGTTGCCATCTGCTACCATCTGCACTATGGGGCTGTCATGACCAAAGGGGTCTATGTTCAGATGATGGCTTTGTCTTGGCTCAATGGAAAGGTTATGGGACTCTTGTACTCCAATGTACTCTCTGAATTTCTGTGGCTCTAATAAGATACATCATTTCTTCTGTGATGTTCCCACCCTACTAAAGCTCACTTGTTTTGATGAACATGCCACCATTAACATCAGCGTGGCCATTTGTTTCTGTCATGTGTTTTCATGTGTGGCTTCCATTACAGTTTCCTATGTGTACATTTTCTCCACTGCGTTAAAGATTCCATTCAGACAGAGCCAATCAAAGCCTTTTCCACCTGTCTGCCTCAACTCATTGTTGTGAGTGCATTCCTTGTAAACTGGTGCTGTTGCTTATTTAAATCCAGCCTCCAATGTGCCTTCTTCTCTAGACTTGTTGGTGTCTTTGGCATGCCCAACCTTAAACCTTCTGTTATCTATTGTCTGAGGAACAAAGACATTAAGTTAACTCTTGGTAAAGTCCTATGGAATTTTAGAAGTAGTGCACTAATAGAAAGATGATTAAAAATGATCTAAGAATTCCTTTATTTTTTTCTTCTAATAATTCTCTGAAATTATTTCAGTTTAGAGATCATTATATCATGATCCTTGTTAAGTCTTCTTCTACATTCTTTACTTTGTTTTTTCATTTTTATAGAAATTATGAAGATTTTCTTATTATATCTTTGTAGACTTTGTTCTTGTTCTGAAGCTCCATATATATGAGATTTTATGAGGTCCTCATTCCTCCAAACTTTAAATCCTCCAAAATGTTCACTTAATTTAGCAAAAGCTTTAATAATTTAGATTCTTTTCATTTTTTAAGTTATATAGATTCAACTTTCTTCATAGCTTCTAATTTTAACTATCTGGTAAGTATGATATTAATTTTGCATTTAAAAAGTGTACTTAATTTTATAATAAGCTTCATTTATTTGACTAATATATGCTTGAGGATTGATTTTATATAATTATTCACAATTACTGGGGATTTCATAAGATGGTTCTCTTACATCTTTGTGTTCTTTTATGTAAATCACATTTTATAGACTCAGATTCTTCTCACATTATTAAAAGTTCCTTTTGTTTCATGTCTTGACTTCTGACATTGTGTTCATAGTTTTAAAAATGTATTGTAATTTGTGAAAATAGACTCTGGCACTCTTTCTCACATTGTGACCTATCTGACATTATAGTTTTACCAGCCTTATAAAATAATATTTAATTATATATGACTATTAATACCCTAAGAATGCAAAATTATTTCTCCACTTCTTGCTACAGGATACAGTTCAGTCACCTTGATGCCTCTGCTCACTGCATTCTCCACATACACTTCAAAAAATTTTTTAATTTTTTTAAAAGATACTTAGGCTACGTTAATGTTACACAAAAAATATAGGGATTCCCATACGCCTCGTCTCCCATACATCCCACAACCTCCCACATAAACATCCTTAATTAGTCCACATACACTTTTAAATGGGTACAGACAGAAATTAACATCTGTTGATCAGCTTCACTTTATTAGACACTTTCATGACATCATCTCCAATAAATCTGTTCAAATGCCATATGAGTTGGCATTAATGCAAGTGGGATAACTGAGGATGAGGGAAGGTAGTATAGTGTCAGTTAAATAGCCAGTAGCATAAGGATGCAATATAAAAATACATTTCTAGCCATTGACAAATACCCAGGAAGCTACTTATAACCACACACCATCTCTCAAATTTTGCTATTATTACCCTCTTTATGAAACCTTCTCCTTGTCTATATTCTACCTATATTTCAAAGTCTAGCCTACATAGAGTCAAGCTATAGAGAATTATGGAAGCTTTTAATTACATATTTCAACCTCTAAACTCTTGTACATCATTTTCCAGGACAGATGATAGGTTATCACATGGAACAAATTATATATGTATATATATATATATATATATATATATATATATATATACACACACACACACACACAATGTGTCTTTTCCAATCAAAGTTGAATGAAGCTAGAAATCTATAATGTAGGTAGAAATGGAAATGGCACAAATTAAATATTGGTACTCTAAAATAGCCAATATTGTAAGGGAAATTAGGAAATATGCTGAAGTGAATGAAAATGAAAACATTTTGTGATGAGGCAAAGGCAGTTTTGAGAGAAAACTTCATAATTTTAAATGCTTATTTTTAAAAGAAGAAAGATCCAAAATAACAGACCTAACCAAAAATCTGTGAGATGAAGACGATTAACAGCAAAATAAAAACAAAAAAACAGAAGGAAAGAAACAACATAAAATATATCCAAGGTAAATAAAAAAGAGAATAAAAAAAGAATATAGAAAATCAACAAAATCAAAACTTGGCTCTTAGAAAAGATCAATAAATTAACAAAAATTTAGGTATGTTGACAATGAAAAAAGAGAGGACACATCTAAAACCAGAATGAAATGGGGAGGCATTACCATTGTCCCCACAGAAATAAAAAGGTATGTAAGAAGATATTATGAGCAGACTTCTGGGAAGATGACATTGACATAGTTAGGCAGACCTCAAGTCCTTCACAAAAAAAAAAAAAAAAAAAAAAAATGGAGAAAGGGCAAAATCCTACCCAAAGGAGCTGCTTCAGGGATATATAGAAAAGGAAAGTGTTGCACATCATCTAGGAGGGAGCAAGACAGATGAAGAAGCCAAAGGAAAACCAGGAGCTACTCACACCTGTGGCTGGAAATGACACATATGCCCCATCTCCAGGACAAATAGACTTGGTAAAACCCCTGGCTTACTGCAGCCAACTGAGTGGCAGAGAGCATTCCCTGGGAGGAAGAAGGGTGGAGAAAAGAATCTTTTCAGTGAGTTTGGTCATCTGAACCCATTTTGAATCTCAAAAAAAGACCCAAATCGCCACTGAGGGAAAGGGAGATCTTATCAGGTAGGTTGTCACACACAGCTGCCCCGAGAGAGAGAAGAACTAGGTCAGAAAGTGGGCAAGGATAGTTACTTAACCAGCCAGCAACAGCAAACTGTTAGAAGCTCAACATGCCTGAGAAAACAGGAGCAGGAAAACCCAGATAAGCTTTCAAAAGCCTACTTAACCTATGGAGCCCCTGTAGATCAGTGGAGGAGTTCCTGCCTTGATGGAACTCCTGAGAAATGGGAATGAATATGATAAATATGAGGTTCCTTGTTTGATTCCTGATACCTCCTAAGAGAAGGGAATAAACTGGGTTATCAGACACTGAGCTGCTTGTTTTAAACCTTGTTTTAGGTCTTCTTGGATCTGTTATTTTTAATTTTTTTTCTTTTTCTTCATTTTATTCACTATAACCAGGGACATCACCTGTGGAGGGCAAGCCACTGGGTGATTGATTGATGAGTATTGGCAGCCTGAGAATCTCCTTATGGGCCTAAGAGGGAAGGCTGTTTTTCCTCATATTTTTTGTTTTTGTTTTTTTCTTATTTGTTGTCTTTCTCTTTTCTTTGTTTCCTTTTTTCTTTTACTTATTTTTCTACCTACTTCATTTCTTGTCTTTCCTTCATTTTTCTATCTTCTATCTTCTGTTGCTTTTCATTCATTCCACCTCTTCTTGTTTAGCCTTGATTTTCAATTTCTCTCTCTTTATCTATATATATTTTTTCCTTTCCTCTCTTCTCATCTTTCTGGCCTTAATATTCATTCTATTTTTTCCTGTATTTTTTTGTGTTTTATTTTTTCTATTCCACCTTTTTAATTCTTATTCCTTTGTATTTTTTTTTTATTTTTACTCATATTATTTATTTATTTTCCCAGCTCTTATATGGTTCCTCTTCTACCTTTCTAATTATTATTACTATAATTCTTTTTATTCTTCTTATCTCTTTCCTTTTTCTGGTCTTGATTTTTTTAAAGGGAACACTAACAACTACAAAGATATAGAATGAGAGGAACCAAGTGTCAAAAAGGAACCTTACCACACACACACACACAAACATCAAAATAAAACCCTAGAGTAGAAAGACAAGCTAACCAACCTAATAAGCCCATCAAGGTAAAGAGATGCCTAGACACCAACAAAAAATTACAAGCCATACTAAGAAACAGGAAGACATGGCTCAGTGTAAATTACAAACTAAAAAACAGGAAGACATACACAATGTGGAACAACTAATCAGGGATGTCTGAAAAAATATGATGAAAAATCTTAAAGAAGTGAAGGAAGAGATAAAGGATATTAAGAAGACACTGGGGGAACATACTGAAGAAAGTGTAAATATACAAAAAAAGATAACGGATCTGATGGTGATGATGGCACAATGTAAGTAATCAAAAATACACTGGAAGCATATAGCAGATTTGAACAGGCAGAGGAAATATATCAGTGATGTCAAAGACAGTGTAACTGAAACCAGACAGATAGAAAAGATAGATAAAAAGATAGAAAAATTTCAGCTGGTAATCAGCAAGGGGCAGAGAACCAGATAAGGCACAAATATATGAAAGTTAAAAAACACACCCTTAGACAATCAGTGTTTCAAGGAGGAAATTGCAAAGGAAATCCTTTTGCAATTCCTTGAAACAAATGAAAATGACAACACAACATATCATAATCAATGGGATGCAGCAAAAGCAGTCCTGAGAGGGAGATTTATAGTCATAAATGCCTATATTTAAAAAGAATAAAGAGGTAAAATCAAAGACCTAACTTCACAAAAGGAGGAATTATAAAAAGAACAACAAATTAATCCCAAAACAAGTAGAAAGAATGAAATAACAAGGATTAGATCAGTGTTAATGAAATTGAAAATAAGAAAACATTCGAAAAAGTTAACAAAACCAAAGTTATTTGAGAAGATTAATAAAATTGACAAACCCTTAGCTAGACTAACAAAGAAAAAAGAGAAAATAGGCAAATACATAAAGCAAGAAATGAGGAAGGGATATCACCACTGACCACCTCAAAGAGGATACTTTGAAAAATTGTATGCCAAAAGATGGATAAATTAGATGAAATGGACAAATTTCTAGAAACCACAAGCAGCCTACACTGAGGAAAGAAGAAATTGTTGAACTCAACAGACCAATCACAAGTAATGAGATTTAATCAGTCATCAAAACCTCCCAACTAAGAAGAGCACAGGGCCAGATGGCTTCACAGATGAATTTTTCCAATCATTCTGGAAAGAACTAACACCAATCCTGCTTAAACTCTTCCAAAAATAGAAGTAGACATAACATTGCCTAACCTATTCTATTATGCCAACCTCACCCTAATACTAAAGCCATACAAAGACACCACAGGTAAGGAAAGCTATAGACCAATCTCTTTAATGACCCTAGATGCTAAAATCCTAAATAAAATACTTGCTAATCATATTCAACAATACATCCAACAAATTACACATCATGAGCAAGTGGTTTTCATCCCTGGTATGCAAGGATGGTTTAACATAAGATAATAAAATCAATGTAATACACCACATTAACAGATCAAAGAAAAAAAATACATGATCATCTCCATTGATGCAGAAAAAGTTTTGGACAAAATACAGTACCCTTTCCTGATAAAAACTCTTTGAATGATGGGAGTAGAAGGAAACTTCCTCAAAACGATAAAGGGTATATATGAAAAACCCATAGGTAACATCATATTCAATGGTGACATGATAAAAGCTTTCTCTCTAACATCTGGAACAAGAAAAGGATGCCCACTTCACTGCTCTTATTTAACATTGTGTTAGAAGTATTTGCTTGAGCACTGAGACAAGAAAAAGTTATAAAAGGCATCCAAATTGGAAAGGAAGAAGTAAAAATTTCATTATTTGCAAACAACATGATCCTATACAGAGAAAGCCCTAGGAAATCTAAAATAAAGCTTATAGAGCAGATAAATGAGTTCAGTAAAGTGCAGGATATAAGATCAATGTGCAAAAATCAATAGAATTTCTATACACTGATAATGAGCAATCTGAGGAAGAAATCAAGAAAAAAACCATTTACAATAACAACTAAGAGAATCAAGTACATAGAAATTAACTTAACTGAAGATGTACAGACCTTGTATTCAGAAAACTACCCAACATTGTTAAAGGATATCAAACAATACCTAAATAAATGGAAGAATTGTCCTTGTTCAGGGATATGAAAACTAAGTATCATTATGATGTCTATCCTACACAAAATGATTTACAGATTTAATGCAAAACAAATAAAAATTACAATACCATTTTTTACTGAATTGGAAAATCTAACTATGAAAATTATTTAGAAGAGCAAGGGTCACTGAATAGTCAAAGACATATCAAAAAAATAAAAATGAAATTGGAGGAAACATACTATCTGATTTTAAAACATACTGCAAAACTACAGTGGTCAAAACTGCATGGTATTTGCAAAATAGTATACATACTCACCATTCGAACAGTATTGAGAATTCTAATTTAGACCCTTGCATATAAGATCAACTGATATTAATCAAGGCCACTAAGCCCACTCTACTAAGAGTGAATGGCCTCTTCAACAAATGGTGCTTGGTGAACTGTATATCCATATCAATGAGAATGAGAGAAGATTACCATCTCACCCCCTATACAAAAATTAACACAAGAGGGATAAACATCTAAATATAAGAACCAAGACCATAAAGCTTCTGAAAGATAATGTAGGGAAGCATCTACAAGATCTTGTAGTAGGAAATGGTTTCATAAACTTTACACCTGGAGCATGAGCAATGAAAGAAAAAAAATAGATGAATGGCACCTCCTAAAAATTAAAAAAATCTTTTATGCTTCAAAGGACTTTGTCAAAAAAGTGAAAAGGCAGCATACTCAACAGGAGAAAATATTTGGCAACCATATATCTGATAGGAGCCTAAAATCCATCATATATAATGGAATCCAATGTTTCAATAATAAAAAGACAAACAACCCTTTTAAAAATGTCCAAGAGATTTGAATAGACACTTCTCCAAAGAAGAAATACAAATGGCTAAAAAGCACATGAAAAGATTTTTAACATGCCAAGGTATTAAGGAAATGCAAATCAAAACTACAATGAGATATCATCTTACACTCATAAGACTGGCAGTTATTGAAAAACAGAGGACTACAAGTGTTGGAGAGAATGTGGAGGAATGGGAACCCTTATACACTGCTGTGAGAATGTAGAATGGTGCAGCCATTGTGGAGGACAATTTGGCGATTCCTCAGGAAGCTAACTATAGAACTGCCATATGAAACAGCAATCCCATTAGTGGGTATATACACAGAAGGATTGAAAGCAGAGACACGAACAGACATATACACACCAGTGTTCATAGTGGCATTATTCACTATTGCCAAAAGTTAGAAGCAACCTAAATGTCAATCAACAGATGAATGGATAAGCAAACTGTGATATATACATACAATGGACTATTACTCCATTGTAAGAAGGTATGCAGTATTAAAACACAGGAGAAAATGGATGAATCTTGAAGACTTCTATGTTGAGTGAAGTAAGCCAGGTACTGAATGACAAATATCACATGACCTCACTGATAAGAATTAAGCAAATTGAGCAGACTCAGGGAGATCGAGTCTGGCTAATAGGTTTACAGGAGACAGAAAGGGAATAGAGCGTGGTGAGCAGATGATCAAATGGGTAACATCTATGATAAGTTGGAAGGGTGTAGTTGTACAGTGGATGATCATGACAGTGTTGCAGTGATATGATTGGGTCAGGTGGTGCTGGTCTGTGAGGGGAAGTATAGGGGGTGTTGCGTTGGACTATCCGTGGAACTGGGGGAAGGGTAGGGGAAAGAGCAGGTGAACTCAGGGGATTTCTAGGTCTGTGGTTAAAACTACAATTTTGGGAATGTTCTTTTCGCAAATATGGCAGGGGAGGTTTACTGTTGTATGGTGTTGGCTGTGGGGAATATATGGGACAGGCCCACCTGGGGCATGCTTCTGTGGATTATGTAAGTGGTCACCTTGTAATAGTGTGTTATATAAGTGGGTGGAGAACCACACAATACACAAGAAAATAGTAAATTCCCATCCTGTGGAGTACTGCTATGTTCAAAATTAGAGAGACAAGAATCCCTTGAGAACATAGTTAATGCCTAATAAAAGAAAATAGACCAATATGTCTAGCCCTCAATATTATTACAAGTAACTATGAATCTGATTCTTCAAAAATTGAAGCTTTGTGTTTACCATAGGTTCTGAGGGGAGGGGAAGGGAAGAATAAAATTGATGGAATGTATGGCATTTTTAGAGTGTTTGAATTGTTTAGTATGATCTTGCAATAAGAGCTACAGGCCATGTGTGAGCAAAAGTTTTGTTGATGCAAAGTACCAGAAGTCTGTTAACTTTCATAAAGGGTATTAATTTGACATAAAAGCTTATGGTTACAAGGCCCTAAAGAGTCCAACTCAAGGTTGCTTTCTCACACAAAGTCTTTTGCCATGTGTTGAAGCAAGATGGTGGGCAATGTCTGAGAGGGTTCAACCTTCCTCTTTCCACTAAGGTTTTGTGGTCCCAGCTCCTTCCAATCTCAGCTGTAAGCTAAAGGGCTCATTTCTTTCTGGGCCTTCTCAGCTGATCTCTACAGCTTCAAATTTTCAAGCATATTTCTCAGCTGTCTCCTAAGCCCCAGGATTAAAGTTCTCTCCTCTGCTGTTTCTATGGAGCTCTCTCTTTCTTCTGTGTATCTTCTCTTGTCTGCCTTGTTGAGTGAGTGTCCATTTATATAGCTCACCAAGGGAAAAAGGACTCAAATCAAAGTCTTAATCTTGATTTAATAAATTAAATGTAAAGCCTTTGAATTTAAATCAATCAAAGAGTATCATACCCATAGGAGCAGACAAGTTTACAAACATAATCAATATCTCATTTTGGAATTCATAAATAATATCAAACTGCCACAGGCCACTTCAAATTTTGTCAATACCTATAAAAGTGTATGATCCAAAATGTAAACCATAATGTAAAGCATTGACCACAGTTAGTAGCAATGCCTCCATATTTGTACATCAATTGTAACAAATGTACCATTCACATGTAAAATGTTATTAATAGGGGAGAGGGGAAAAGGGGGAGGGCATTGTGTATATGGAAATCCCCTATATTCTCTATTTGACTTTTGTTATCCTAAAGCTTCTTTGAAGATAAAATGAAAGAAAATATGACACTAGGGGAAAATATGGAGGAAAATGTCACTGTACATACAAGACAACAGTTCTTACAGTGATGAAAGATGCAATGACTAATTTTTTATTATTTGAATTTTTAATTTTTTAAAATTTTATTGGTTGTTTTAAAAATTATTTCCTTTTCTTATGAATTTTATTTGGGAATTTTGTTGGCTTCATTTTTGGAGTGATTTTGGATCAAAGAAGGGTCACAACAGTGGCAGGGAATGATCATTCATTGGGCTATCAGTGATGGATGATGGATAGGAAGGGTTTCACCTGGACAATGTCTCTTAGGCATATGAATATGTTCAAGTGTTCATGGGGCACTGTCTTGGCTTTGTCTTGATGGGTGGAGATCCACACAATACCTGAAAGCATATTAAATACTCATCCTGGGGATTTTTGCTTCATTCTCTAATAAGAAAGCAAGAATCCCCTGAATGCAAGGAAAGTTCTTAGTGAACAAAGACAGACCATTATGCCACTCCCTTGATATTGATTAACCTTTTCTTATGAAATTGAAACTTAGCCTATATTATATACTACATAAGTGTTGCCTTCAGAAAGCCTCCTTGTTGCTCAAATGTGGGCTCTCTATAAGCCAAACTCAGCATATAAATGCACTATCTTCCCCCGCATGGGCCATGACTCCAGGGATGAGACTCCTGAAGGATTATTACCAAACACAAATTAGCAAAGCATCTGGAAAAAGACCTTGACCAAAAGGAGGAAGTGGTTAATACAAATGAGTTTTTACAACTAAGAGATTTCAAAGTGAATCAGAGTTCATTCCAAGAGGTTATACTTTTGCACCTCTCAGCAGGATATCATTGACTGTCACAGTAAACAGTGCCTCAAATACTGAGGTTCCTGAGGGCTCTAGAGGCATCCAGAAACTATAAGCAGGACAGACAGTTCAGGAATTTGGCACCCTGTCAGTAGGCCTTATTTTGGAATTTGTGATTCCCAGTGTAATGGAGTTAAACTCATTTACAGGTTCTCCACACTTGGCTCTTTTGCCCATTTTATTTGAACCTATAATTAGCATTATACTTGATAAAAATATGTCCCAGAGACTTAAATCTTTGGTCTGTCCATGTTCCAGTTGATTCCTAAATTTCAGCAGGGTTGCAACACCTACTTTTCAGTTCTTTGGACATACCCAGAACAACTAACAAAGAGATGATGATGGGTAATGCCCATCTCAAGGTTCAGAGAGTGTTTGCAACTGCAAGCAAGATAGTTCCATCCATTTGTCCCATGGGATCTAAGTCCCCTCTCAATTAGAAGCTACTGGACATCACCATCCCCAAATCCTCAAGATTGGGAAATGAACATTAGACTAAAGTAGACTTATAATTCTACTATAGACTTATTATTCTAGCAATGGAGGAATGATTATCATTGATATAAAGGCTGTGGCCACCAGAGCTTCTGAGGGATGGGAGCAGGAAGAATAGGTACAAGATGGGGGCATTATGGGACATTGAGGTTTTCCTACATGACATTGCAGTGACAGATACAGGCCTTTATTTGTGGTATCAAATAAAGATACCACAAGAAAAGAAAATTGCAGATCACTATCTCTTATGTGCAACTGGAAAAAGACCTTGACCAAAAGGGGGAAAAGGTAAAGACAAATGATTTTATATGGCTAAAAGACTTCAAAGCGAGTAAGGAGGTCATTCCAAAGGTTTTGCTTATCCACTTCTCAGTAGGATCTTTTTGACTGCCAAAGTGGACACTACACCAAACAGCGGACTCCTGAGGGCTCTGGAGACATCCAGACACTATAGTCAGGGCAAATAGCTCAGGAGTTTGGTGCTTTGCCAGTGGCCCCTACTTTCGAGTTTATGCTCCCCAGAGTGACAGAGTTGGACTCAGTTATGATTTCCCTACACATGGCTCTTCTGTCCTTCTAGCTGAACTTATAATTAGTACTAGAGTTGGTAGTTGTATGTCCAAGAGAGAAATCTTTGGGCTGTCCATGTGCCAGCTGGGCCCTGAATCTAAATGGAGTTGCCAAGCCTACTTTCCAGGTCATTGGTCTCACCCAGGACAACTAACATGGAGGTGATGATGAACAACTACCATACCAAGGAACCGAGAGTCTACAAATGCAAGCAAGTCCCATCCATCAGCCCTATGGGATCACAACACCCTCTCAATTAGAGGTGGAATGGATACCACAATCCTAGAATCCCTAGGATTAGGGAATGAACAATGAATTAAAGTAGACTGACTGGTATTTAACTATAGACTTATTGTCTTATTGGAAGAAACTATATCATTGATGTGAAGGCAGTGGCCACTGGAAGTTCTGAAGGCAGGGAGAAGAAAAAAACAGGTGAAATATGGGGACATTTTCAGGACTTGAGAATTTTCCTGAATGACATTGCAATGACAGATACAGGCCATTAAAAATCTTGCCATAGCCACAGAATTGGGTGGGAGAGAGTGTAAACTACAATGTAAACTTTAATCCACACTTAATGGCAATGCTCCAAAATGTGTTCAATTGTAATAAATGTTCCTCATTAATGAAGGATGTTCCTAATGTGGGAAAATGTGAGAGGGGTGGGGAGTGGGGTATATGGGAATCCCCTATATTTTTATGTGACATTTTTATAATCTGTGTCTTTTAAAAAATAAAAATAAAATAAATTAAAAATGTCTCTTATGGACATATATGCAAAGATCCTCAATAAAATGGAAGCAAACTGAATCCAAAAGCATATTAAAGGAATTATATACAATGTTTTAGTGAGATTCATTCCAGTTATTAACACAAAAGTGGTTCAACATAAGAAAATCAAATAATGTAATACACATTAACAGAAGGAACAAGTAACAAACATTTGATCATCTAAATTGATGCAGAAGAGGCATTTGACAAAATCTGCCCTCCTTTCTTGATAAAAACATGCAGAAAACTAGGAATAGGATATTGTCTCAACATGATAAAGGGCATATATTAAAGTCCCATAGTATCTTCATACTTACTGGTCAAAGCCTAAAAGATTTCCCTCTAAGTTCAGAAAGAAGACAAGGATATCCACTGTGACCACTGTCAGTCAACATTGTCCTGGAAGTTCTACCTAGAGCAATTAGGTAAGAGGAAAAAAAACATCCCAATTGGAAAGGAAGAAATAAAATTTTCTTTATTTAAAGATAACATCATCCTATATATCAAAACTCCGAAAATCTACAACAAAGCATGTAGAGCAAATAAATGAATTCAGGAAATTGATGGGGTGTAAGATCAACATGCAAAATCATTAATATTGCTATACAACAGTAATGAATGATGGAAGAAAAATAAAGAAAATTCCATTTACAATGGCAGCCAAAAGAATCAACTAGTTCAAAATAAAGCTAACAATGGTTTTGAGGAAATTATACATAGAAAACTTCAAAATATTGTTAAAAGAAATAAAAAAAACACAAAATAAGTGGAAAGATATTCCATTTTCATGGATTGAAGTCTAAATTGTGTTAACAAGTCAATTATACCTAAAACTATCTAAAGATTCAATGCAACCACTGGAAAAATTCCAACAGGCTGCTTGCAGAAATGGAAAATCCAATTGTCAAATTTATGTGGAAGGGTAAGCGTCACAAATAGTCAAAGCCTTCCTGAAAAAGAAGTTGCTGAATTCACACTTTCCAAATATTAAAACTAATTATAAAGCCACAGTAATCAAAATAGCATGGTGCTGGCAGAAGGACAGACATATAAACCAATTAAATCAAAATTTGAATTATGAAAGCAACCCTTTCAAATATGGATGGCTGATTTTTGCCAGGTTTGCCAGAATTAATCAAGTTGAAAATACGATTCTCTTTAACAACATTCAGAAAACATTATGCACACAATGAAAAGGAAGGAGGCAAACCTATATCACACAACATATGCAAAAATTATCTCAAAATGGATCAAAGACCTAAATATAAGACCCAGAAGTATAAAACTATAAGAAAATATAGGAGTTTTATACTCCTATATTATACCCAAATAACACAAAATCAGGACATTGTGTTAGGTAATGATTTCTTAGATTTTACAACCAAAGTCTGAGCAACAAAATAAAAAATAAATAAATTGTTCCTCATCAATATTAAACATTTTTGTTCATCAAAGGACTTTGTCATGAAGGTAAAATGACAACCAAAGCAATGTCAGAAATCATCTGAAAATCACCTATCTAATAAGGTTTTAATATTGAGCAAATAAAAGTAAATCCTTCAACTCAACCACAGACTAACAGCCCATTTAAAAAATGAGCAAAAGACTTAAACAGACATTTCTCCAAAGAAGATATACAAAAGGCCATTTGTGGTGGCTTGGACTTATGTACCCCAGAAAAACACATTCTTAAGCTTAATCCAATCCTGTGGATGTGAACCCTTGTAAATAGGACTTATTGATGAGGTTACTTCAGTTAAGGTGTGAACCAGATGAATTAGGATGGCTCTTAATCATTTTACTGAAGGCCTTGTAGGGAATGTCACAAAGGAGAGAGAAAGTCAGAGTGAGAATTCAGAAGCTTTAAGTCAATGGAACCAATA
Organism: Tolypeutes matacus; assembly: GCA_026826555.1. Classification (NCBI taxonomy): domain Eukaryota; kingdom Metazoa; phylum Chordata; class Mammalia; order Cingulata; family Chlamyphoridae; genus Tolypeutes; species Tolypeutes matacus. Next base: position 878,334 of record JAKSZT010054574.1, read on the forward strand.
AACCAGGAGAGGCTTCCATGTGCTTTGTGCAGAAAAACACAAGGATTGCTGGCAAGCAGCCCCCAAAAGCCACAGTCTTCTGGGATAAACATCGCATTGGTGGCACCTTGATTTGGAACTTCTAGCCTTGAAACTATGAACCATTGTGTATGGCATGTGCTTTATTAGCTATGAAAATAATATTGCAGTAGGAGTTTCAAATCAAAAGCACAATGATACCATTTCACACCCACTAAATTGCTACTATTAAAAAATATCATGTTACCAATGGTGGAGAGGATGTGGAGAAACAGGAACACTCATTCATTGTTAGTGAGGATGTAAAATGATGCAGTCACTGTGGAAGACATGTTGGCAGGTCTTCAGAAAGTTAAATAAGTACCACATGACTAGCAATTACAATTCTAGGTATATGCAGTGTGGTTGCTGATGGCTGCTTTTCTTTCATTGCCATATCATATATTTGCATATCTTCTACTGTGCTCAAGTTTCTAACCAGGGAAGGAAAAGGAAAGGCTTTTCCACATCTGTCCCACACATCATCATGAGAATTGTCTTTTTAAGCTCAGTCACTTCTGTGTACACAAAGCCAACCTCTGACTCACCCACAATTCAGAACAGGATCCCTCTGTGTTCTATTCTATAGCACCTCCTTTCTTGAATACCATTATGTATATTTTTAGAATCAAGCAAATAAAGCAGGCTGTAAAGAGAATTATGTGCAAAAAGTTTACTCAAAAAGTGATGTTACTTATTTTAAGACATTCCCATGTTGATGAGGTGAGTTGCAAAATGCATAAAAATTAACCTTATTGCCTATTTATAATTTGGGGGTACTAACCTGATTTCTATGATATAGTCATTGTATTATGCAGCAGCATAGAAACAACAAAATCATATTTCCTTTGCCAGAAACTATGTTCTAAATAGGTTAACAATTTATTTGTGTGTCTTGGGAATTTCTGTTGATATCTGGGTATAGATTATATTGGGTTGCTAACTCTGGATGTCAGATTTCACCCCTTAACCAAGGTTTTTTTGTAGATTGATTCTGTGTTGAGACTCTTATCTAACTATTATTCCAGTTTATACTGCTTTCCCTGGGCATGTTTGGTAGCTTTCAATAATTCTCTAGTGCGGATGAATGTTTCCCTCCTATAAAAGCAGTTCTTTTTTCCAGGTTCTCTCCGTGTGCTCTGGGATATGCAATTTGTTTAATTACAGTTTTTTCTTTTCTCCCTTGGAGCTGCAAGCAGCTCAGCTCCACTCTCTGCCCCCTGGTTTACCTTTGCACTCCAGCATTTAGCACTGTGACTGCTCTGTGGCTCACATAAACTTAATTCGTGGTTTTTCTGTCCCTGCAACTTGCAAATTCAGGGACCCAGATATATGCTCTGGGTCAGTCTTCCATGGAGCCACTTGAGGTTCGTTATCTAAGTCACCCAAATTTCATTAGGTGAAGCACTACGTGCAGGCCACAGAGCGACCCCCACGATTCGGTCTGCCTTCAGGGATGCAAATTGTATGTGCAGGTCTCCAAACTGCCACCATGGTTCAATCAGGTTTCAGAGACTTGCCTTTAACATACTTGTGCCATCAAACCACTGCTGTGTATCCTACAAACTGCCATGCAGTTCTAAAGGTAGTAGAGGGGCCCAGAGCAGTGAATTTTTCCTGATGTTCTCAAAATAATTTTAGATTTTTTTTCTAAATCAGCATTTGTTGAGTTGTTCTCTAAGCTTTATCATCTTCCAGTGTTTTGATAAAATTTATTCTGCCTTTTTACACTGTGTCTAAGGTGAGAGTTTCAGCAGGGCATCTTTCAGTGCAACTTGGAAACATCCCCTACACAATAAATCTTTTTTTTTTCAGTTAAGTTGTAGGTTTACAGAAATATCATGCTGAAAATTAAGAGATCTCTTTTATCCCCCTCTACCCATGCTGTTTTCCCTGTAATTAACGTTTTGTATTAGAGTGGTATCTTTGATATAATTGATGAAACACTATTATTATAGATATATATTACAGTCCATAGTTTACATTAGGGTTCTCTGTTTTTGCTGTCCAGTTCTTTGGTTTTTTGTGGGTCTTTGAAATCTCTTTTCCTTTAACTTGTGGTCAGCTAGTAATATGAGAGAGAAATTCCATTAAACAACTGAAGCCGGGGAGAAAGAGAAGAAGAAGAGTAAAAGAGCTAGATCTCCTTGTCTTTCCAAATTGGTTCTAAGTTGGGGTTTTCCTTCAATTCTTAGCCAAGCTCCTTAAAACTCTGCTATAGTTCTTAACTTCTATGGTTTAGCCTATAGGTTTGTCAGAGGTGAAATTATATCTTTTCTGAAAATGTGCCTCACTGGCACATGAACATATCTTTGTAAATTCTCTGTTATACATCTGACATTTTACAATGCCATTATTTCCCAAAGTAACTCTCTCCCCAGATTCCTCTCTCAGTCTTTCAAGAAGTCTATTATTCACCTGTTATAATTCATCCCTCAGGTTGCAACAGTTGCTTAACTTCTCTTTTAATCATTTTTAAGGAATGTCATGTGCACAGCTCCTATATGCACTGAGAGAGATCTCAGTTGACACAAAAGCAAGCACCTTACATAAATTCTTTAACATTACCACAGACAGGCCAACATAGTAAACAGGAAACAATTAATAGAAGGTCTGCTCTTCTCCCTCCAAAATCAGGTACTTTCACAGAAATGTGGGCTGCCATCTTCAGACCAAGTGTTTCCTGGTCACCTGGTAATCTAAGCTAAAATGTCACAATGCTCTCTTATCAAGATCTAATTTGGCTTCAGCCTTAGTTTTGATGCTGTAAATCATTGATTAAATTCAGAGATCAGACAATGTTGATTCCGACATATTTTCTTAATTTTCCTTGATTTTTCTATGCCCAGATAGACCCTTGGCATTCTGTAACCTTGGTAGTGCTGCTGATATTACTTAATGAATCTAATTGTGTTTTTATATACTACATTTGACAATTAGTAAAAAATAAAAATAATACTAAATGCAGCATCAAACTTTATCAAACATGTAAGAATGAATCAAATGAAAATAACATAATTTATTCATGAACACTAAAATATCTCATAGTGAAAAATTAAAGAAAATTTAAACATGAAGAAGTGGAAATAATTCATACCTAAGAAAATTTTACACTTTAAAAAATACTCATTCTTGCCCTGCCACCTACTCAGTCCAATGAAATATAAATAAAAATGCCAGTAGTTTTAATTGTGTATGGAAGTATTTTGGAATTTTTCCTAAAATTTATATAAGAAAACTAATGTTCAAAAAATCTACGGCAATTTTGAAGAATATAAAGTAGGATAAATTACACTGACAGAATTCATGATTTCTGAGCAACAGTAATTAATCCATATGATATTGGCAAAAATACTGATAAATAATCCAGTGGAATAGAATAGAGAATGCATACATAGACAGACATACTTACAGCAAAAATATAGGCCTTTCAATAAAAGTCACCTGAAAAACTTAATACATATATTGAAAAAATTAAACTTTTCTAGACATCTCAAATTCTTAAATATTAATATGATTTGAAAGGCTGGAAAATATATTTGACTATTGAGAAAGCTAATATAACACATGAGAAGCAAGTGAAAAAAACAAACAGATAAAGCTTGTAGAAAAGTTATATAAAATATATGCTTGTGTTACAATATAACAAAGTAGATCATATACTGCATGAAAATTCAGCATATGTCAACACTTTTGAATCACTCAGATTCAATTGTCTGAGCAGAGTCAATTAAACAGGAAATCAATGACAAAAATTAAGAGTACTTCTAAGACCTAGGGAAGGCCTTCCACTCTTCACAGGATCCGACAGGTCCACTCATATCATTGTTACAACTAAACAGCAGATGTTGTAGTGTCTTCTAATGAGCACTTTTTGCCATGTACTAGTCCAAATGCTTTAATATTACATTGTGTCACATCCTCGACCATCTCATGAGGGTGGACACAATTGATAATATGTTAAAAGATGAAGAAACTGAGTCACAAAATATGCTGATAAGCAACTCCCAAAGCTCAAAGCCTTTAGTGCTGGTCTTTGACACCAGTCTAGTAAATGACATTCAAAATATTTATGTTGACAGTTTTGACAATATCAAAAGAGCTGCTTTTTTTTTCTGTTAGAATTATTCTGCATATTGAAATGATGGACACAAGCTATTATACATTTTGTCAAAACTTATAAAATTGTGTGGTGCAAAGTAAACCATAACGTAAACTTTAGACCGTAGTTAGTAGCAATGCTTCAAAATGTGTTCATCAATTGTAACAAATGTACCACATTAATGAAAGATGTTGTTAATGGTGAAAGTGTTGGAGGGGGAGGGGATGGAGCCTGTGGGAATCCCTTATATTTTCTATGTAACATTCATGTAATCTAAAGCTCCTTTCAAAAAAAAGAAGAAAAACTCCAGTACAAATACTGAGATTTTGGCCTGGCTAGTGAAAATCATTACATTTTACTGAGAAAATATTTTATAAATATTAAAACAGAAACACTTGATATCTGGGATTGGGGTGAAGCCAGTTTCTGTGCCTCTTCTTTCCAGCTGTTTTCTCTTTGACATGCTCAATCATCTCAGCATAGGAATCATCATAATATTAGGAGAATTCCAATTTTATTTCTGTATTAATTGTTGCCTCAATAAGCTTCAAATATACAATATACAATATTTCTTTTTTATATTTTTATTTTTAAAGAGGTTTTAGGTTACATATTTGTTACATCAAATATATAGGGGACTCCCATATAACCCACCCCTTCTCATTCCCACACTTTCCCACATTAACATCTTTCATTAGTGTGGTACATTTTTTTAGATTGATAGATTCATATTTAAGTGTTCTACTAAGCATGGAATATAATTTACATTATAGTTTGCACTTTGCCACATACAATTTTATAGGTTTTGACAAAATGTATAATGGCCTATATCCGTCATTGCAATGTCATGCAGGACAATTTTAATGTCCCCAAAATGCCCCCATGTTACACCTATTCTTCTCTTCCCCTCCCTCAGAACTTTTGGTGGCTACTGCCTTTGGATTGGAAAAGTTTTTCCGATGCTAGAATAATAATGTCTATAATATAATAATAATGAAATAATAATGGGTTATTTTATTCTATTGTTCATTCTACAATTTTGAGAATTGTGGGATGGTGATGCCCACTCTGTTTCTGATTGAGAAGGGGCTTAGATCCCATGGGCAAGTGGATGGAACTGTCTTGCTTGAAGTTTTAGATAAAGTATTTCTTGATAAACTAAAGTAGTATTCATGCACTATTTTATTTATGCCCTCTTCTCTCATTATCTGGAGTCAATTATCATCCACAAATTACCTCTGGGCAATGTCCAGCATAGATGGCAAGGATTGTGCTCCCATCATTTTCCCTAATGCCTTCTGGAACTCAATAGAGAGGCACTTGTTCTAAAGCCAGATTATTCCTGTCAGGATACAGTATTTCAAATAAATGCTTGCATATAACCCACTCAAAAATATTTTTGAAAGAGTTAGCAAATTATAAATAAATTAAAATTAGATGGATGTGTAAATGAATAAAGTAATGAATAAGTACTGTTATGAAGAAAATATGTCTTCCATTTCTTCAGGTGGATGAATTCATCTTTCAAGTATTTGCAGAAAAGACATGATATAATTTGCATTTACACTTTGAGGGATGAGAGCAGCCATGCAATATTCTATCCACTTCAGGTAAACTTTACTGAGCAAAGTAATCCCTGACACTTTCCAGTCTGCATGTAAAGAAATGGTCCTAATTATTAAAAAATCTTTCAATAATTTTAATATTGATTTTACATTACCATAGTACTTGGAAAAAAAGAGTAATAGCCAATGCCAGTTTTCATTTGCTTCATAAAAACAATAACACTTTGTATATTTAAGGTGGAATAAATGTACATACTCAAGAAGCATTTGCTTAATCATATTGTCAGTGATTTGTATTTCATATTTATACATTTTTAAACATAGATTTCTGAGTATACCTTCTTTTGAATGTTTTATAAATGTTACATTCACAAAGTAGGTATTACTATATACTATATTGAGAAGGAAAGTTAGGTTAAAAGATGTTTGAGTGTCTCCCCTGTGCAACAAGGCAAGTAAATGGCAAAACTGGGATGCAAAAGATATCTTTCCCCAAAGGCCATGATGTTTCACCTCTATGACACTGTAATGGGGAAATTTTAGGTAGAAACCTAAAGTTTATTGGTGACTGTCACAGAAGTATATATATATGTGCATGTGTGTGTGTGTATTCACTCATTTTTCAAACTTTACGTGGTGCATTTAATTGTGTACTACAGTTTGGATGTGCTCTTGGTCTTGGCTGCATTCTGGTGAGTGTAGACCCCTTCCAAATAAGATATCTTCAAGAAGTTACTTAATTTAACGTGTGCCAGACACACACCCCTGAATCAGGTGATGGCTTTATTCCAGATAACTAGAGTCCTTTATGGGCAGAGTAGAAGTCAGATGGAGAGAGAACCCGGAGGGTTCTGTGTACTTTGATTTGTAACAGAAAAGCCAAGGACCAAGGAGAGCTTGCAGCTAGACCAGAAAGTGAGTCTTCTGGGGGATCACACCTCTTTGTTGATGCCTTGAATTTACACTTCTTCTAGCCTCAAAAGGGTGAGCCAATAAATTCCCATTGATTACGAGACACTGTTACATAGTATTTGTATTAGCAGCCAGGAAACTACAACACTTTGAAAGCCCATTGCATTTCTAAAATATGGTAATAGTAATATGATTAGAATTTGTATTCATTAATTGTTTTGATGATCTCAAGGTATTAATACAAAATGAAACAGTATAGATTAGGATAAAGCTACTTATAAATATTGAAGTAGCCATTTTTAACCAAGATGATCAGATATGTTATCTGATCATATCTGATAATTTGGCAATAAAGTTTGGCATGTAATAACAGGAAGAATGCAAAACTGCTGAATGAACCATTTTTGAAGGTCCTGAAGTAAATATCACCAGAGAGGAGTAAATGAGCCTTGCTACTGGAGGTTATTCTAAAAGTGACACTTTCCTGCCTTCTAGATGTTTGAAGAGGTTTTCTATGTTAAAGGTAATTACATTTGTCCTGATAAAAAAGGGAGTCAGGAAACAAGAATTGGGCCTGTGGGGACACAGCAAATGTTCAATTAGTAGTGAGAAATTGAGGGTATAGTAAAAGCACTTCATATGACAAGTGCATTCCATAGTTTTAAGTCTTCAAGGAAAATAAAAAAAAAAATTAAGTAAGCCCAGGAAAATATGTGTGTTCTTTAGCATTTAGTAAGTGCTTAGGATAGGATGCTGCAAATCTTCCTGTGGGAGACGTAAAACCCATGCTACTTGGTTACCACTTACAGCAACAGTGAAGACAGGGAAGATTAACAAGGAGTTGGGTATGAGTACAACATCCGTGAACTCATCTGTCATCTATAATCCACACATTTTGCAAATGTAAGAAGCATGATCTCTTTATATAACAGCTTATTGAAATTCTGAAATATGTTCAAGTTTATTGGTAAACATAACAGTATTTACACAAAACAGAAGAGCTAACACACTTCATCTTAGTCACTTGATGATGTTATTAAATAATAAATATTGACTCCTACAAGTAATATCTGCTGATCATAAGTTCAAAGAAAGATATTAAAGTCATTATTCCTGTTTTCTAGAACCATGAAGATTGTGTAGAGAAATTAATTAATACATGTACCAGTCGATAATTTCACCACATTTTTTATTAAGGCCATTATTCTTTGGCAAATTTTTGTCACTGATCTATTTTAATAATAATGATTTTAAAAAAACTCTTATATTTAAAAGTTCAAAGAGTACAAATGGAAATGAAAAGTGAAGTAAGAGTACATCTTCCCCAGTAACTGTCCCAAAGAATGTGTTTTAAGGATTGTGTTAAGATTTCTAGAGATCTTCTGTTTGAATTATTTTACTAATATTAAATTAATGAGAAAGGTATTATTGAGGATATTTACTGGAGAATTTTGTCTGGGATTTTCAGTTACATCATGTACTATATCTAAGATGGTCTTAAATATTTTATAGCAAGAAAGGGGGGATGCTGTAAGAAATGTACCCAAGTTCCACCAATTTTAAATTGTATGAGATCATTTTAAAATATTGCAAAGCAAGCACCAATGGATGTCAGAAAATAATTCCTTAGATCTGAGGCCATTAACAGTGTGTGATTTTACATTATCATGTGTGTGTGTGTGTGTGTGTGTATATATATATATATATATATAATGTTTTAGATCTTAGTGCCTTTCCAGAATTATTTCAAATAATTCTGATAATTATTTCAGATAATTCTGATAATTATAATGATGACCCACACATTAGGGATAAGAGGGAAACACGAGTGAAGTTTCTGAAGAATAAGAGAAGACAGGGAGTCAGAGAGAGTAGATTAAATGAGAGCAGAAGGAAGAAAAGGAAAAAGAAGGAAGATATGGAGGAAGAGAAGGCAAAAGAGCAGAATCCCAAAGTAAAGAAGATGGAATGTACTAAGAATACACTGAAGAACTGACTCCTGAAAAATGAGACCTTAGATCCACATGCATCTCTAATGAAATGAGTGACTATAATAATATAGAGGACAATCTTGGGAGAGCAAAGATGTGGCCCCAGTGGAGGAAATCCTTATAGAATTATTCAGTGTTGACAGAGCTTCAAAAAGCTGGAAATGGGATACATTTGAAATTCTGATGAGGATGGTATTGGAAGGAGATGATTGGATGCTGACATGAACCAGATTGTTACGTTTCAAAAAAATACTTAGATTGACGAAAACTACAGAGCTTTTTTTTTTTTTTTTTTAAAGACTTTATTTATTTATTAATTTATCCCCTGCTTGCTGCTTATGCTCGCTGGGTCAGCTAACCACGCCGTGCAGGTGGGCTTGCCTTCACCAGGAGGCCCCGGGAACCGAACCTGGGGCCTCCCATATGGTAAACGGGAGCCCTACTGATTGAGCCACAGCCGCTTCCCAACTACAGAGTTTAGAAAGGGCAAGTGAATAAAGATAGGAAAAAATAAATTATTAAATTAATGAATCAGCATTTCAGAAATGAACCTCTTGAACAGAAGAACCTGAGTTTATGAAAATTCAAAGAGTGAATGAAGGAGGATGATATAATTTGGAATTTAATAAGAAACATTGGTATCAATGACCAAGGAAGAGAAGGATTATTGAGCATTCAAATTAGCTTTAGATATGAACGGTTACATGTATCCTAAGACTATGGATAAGATGGCTGTAAATACATAGGAATTGTATTATATTGAGACTCTTATTACAGTAGAATCTATTAGGGTTTTTAAATGGATGTAAAAGAATGTAGATATAATGAAGCTGCAAGTGAAACAAATATTTAACATTTCTGTATTGGCTAAAATATAGATTATAATAGATTTTCTTTAATGGAAGTCTTCACATACTGTTGGGCAAGGCTGGAAAATATAAAAATATAGAACAATAAGGATAATGGTTTTGAATAATTCTACCTTTACACATAGTACTTGATATGTAGGAAATAAATGGAATGATGTTTCAGCGTTAGAACACTGTGACTGAAAGATTCCTTCAGTACTTGGAAGATGGGATGTAGCCGTAAAAATGAATGGTCAATCTTAGAAAGGCGTGTAACAGTGAAACTCAGTAGGAGGGGGAGTACTAGAGGAGGAAATGCGTCACGAGGCATTGTGCCATCTGAACAGAAAAATGTGGCCTTGCCACTTACATTGTCATTGCTTTCTAAGTTTCCTTGAAGTTTCAGTGACCTAGTTTTGTTTTGTTTTGTAATTTTGTGTATATTGCTCCCCACTTTGTAAATACAATTAACATTACAGTATATAATATATGATTAAGTAAAGTACACAGGACATTATAAATAAAAAAATTTTGTACTAATATCATTCATTGTTTGATTATGGTATCTAGGCTAAGGAATGATCAAAATGAAAACATAAAAGATATAATGTCTAAGAAGGGGGGAGAGAGAGAGAGAAATTGAAGAATCAAATGTGAAAATAAAAATATTTTCTAGGAAGAGATATATTTAGCCAGCATAAATGTGATCTCAGAGAGAAAAATTCCTTAATTTGACTTCCAAATGAAATGAGAAGCAAAGAGATAGCACTGTATAGTAGAGATAAAATAAAATTTATACCTGGAAGTCACATAATGGATTCAACTGCTAAAAAATTGAAAGACTTTGATATGAGTAGCTTTCTATCACTTTATAGATTCTCTTAGATCATGGACTAATGATGTGTTAACATTTGAAGGATATTTCTGAAAAGTTTAGTGTATAGAAATCAGCTATATGAACTTAACAAATCCTTCAAGCAAAACTTTGAACTCCAGTATACATATTTTACAGCTAAGTGATAGAAATTTGTGTAAGTATAAGCATGAGCTTTTGAAGATTTCATGTTAATGCTAACACTCTCCAAAAAATAAGGTTTGATGCAGGGAGACTAATGAAGGATGAGGTAATATTATGTTATGTTTTACTAACAAACAGTACAGAGAAGAAATTGGATAAACATGAGCCTATAAATATATTTAAGCTAATTGCTCTCCTCCTGTTCACTTTCCATATTTTTAGGGATTATTTGCCTTTGGTTCTCCACATCCACAGCAAATTACCCTAAAAATGCCAAACTCTACCATGGTGACTGAATTCCTGCTCACAAGATTTTCTGATGTGTGGAAATACAGAGTCTTACACACCATGCTATTCCTACTGACGTACTTGGAAATCCTGGTGGGGAACTTTCTCATTGTCATGAAGACCCTCAACCAGAGTCTTCATGCCTCCATGTATTTCTTCCTTAGGAATCTGTGTTGGACATGTACTACATTTCTGTCATTGTTCCCAAAGCAAGTACCATTTTCCTGCTGACAACAGGGCAATCTCCATGGTGGGATTTGCAGCTCAGGTCTTCCTCGTGGTTTTCTTTGCTTATGCTGAACTGCTGTTCCTCACCATCATGGCCTTTGACCACAATGTGGCCATCTGCCAGCCCCTCCACTATCCTATGAAAAGAACCCTGTGTTCTCTGTTCAGATGACACTGTCCACCCTACTCAGTGGTGTGGTCTATGCAGGGTTCTACACTGGAAGTGCATTCTGGCTGCCCCTCTGTCAATCCAACGTGGTCCATCATTTTTTGTGTGATGTCACCTCTCTGCTGAAGCTCTCTTGCTCAGAGATATTAATCAATGAAATTTTAATTTTTGTCTCTGCAGTAGTGCTTGCTGGTAGCTGTTTTACCCTCATCATCAGGTCTTATATTCGCATATTTTCTACTGTGCTCAAGTTTCCAACTAATGTAGAACAAGGAAAGGTCTTTTCCATCTGTGTCCCTCACATCATTTTTGTAACCATCTTTCTTAGTGCAGGTGCTGCTATATATATGAAGCCAATCTCCAACTTACCCACAAGTCAGGACTTGATCACTTCTGTGGTTTTTTTTTTTTTTTTTTAAGATTTTTTTAAATTTATTCATTCATTTATCCCCCCCTTGCTGCTTGTGCTCACTGGGTCAGCTAACCACGCCATCTGGGCGGGCTTGCCTTCACCAGGAGGCCCCGGGAACCGAACCTGGGGCCTCCCATATGGTAAACGGGAGCCCTACTGATTGAGCCACAGCCACTCCTTCCTTTCTTGAATCCTGTAATCTAGAGTCTTAGAAACAAGCAGATAAAGGAGACTCTAAGGAGAATTATCAGCAGAAGGATTTATATTGGAAAATGACAGGATAATTAATTCATGACTTTCTCACTTTAATAAGGTGAGTTGAAAATGCCTCAAAGTTAAATTTCTTGCCTTTTTCCAACTTTAAGGGACAGGACTTGAATTTTCAGAGACAGTCATTGTATTATATATCTGCATAGTAACAACATAATTATATATATATATATATATATATATATATATATATATATTTTTTTTTTTACCAGGAGGTCCCGGGGATTGAAACTAGGTCCCCCCATATGGGAGATGGATGCCCAACCATTTGAGCCACATCTGCCCCATATATTTTATTTAGAGATTTCTCCTTAAAAAACTGAACATTCTAGGATACCTGAAATATCACTGCATAAGTCTTGTCTTTTGCCAATTACTTCTGTTTCATTTGATTTTCCTTTAAACTTATAGTATTCTAGAAAATATAAACTATACAATAACTTCATGAGAAGTTTTGTGCACTTATAAGAGTCAGAGATAATCATTCATTCCTCATCTGGTTAAAATGATTCTAAATATATATTAACATCTGAAATCTGGTCATAAAATTAAATTAAAGTTTTTTTCCTTAATAAAAGGTAAGCTTCTGAAAACACGTCATTGGTAATTATGAACGAAGATGCCTCTTCTTGTATTTCATAATGTGGAAGAAGAAATTTTCTATAAGAATTACTTTTGTTCAAAAGAATCATGCACATGATTCACCAACACACCACACTGGTGGAATATATGTTATAGATTATGAGACAATATCATCAGACTATTACCACCAACCATGGTCCATAGAGTACATTTGGCACACTCTTTCCATACACCCCTCATTATCAACACAGTATATCTTTGACATTGATGCAAGAATATTAGAGTATTGCTGTTAACCACAGTCCATAGGTCAAACCAATTGCATTTTTCCCATGTTTCCCCCCATTTCCACCCTGCCATAGTGATGTACATCCACTCTAGATCACAGAAGGATACTCTTGCATCTGTACCATCAACCACAGCAAAAAAAAAAAATTTTTTTTTTTTTTACAAAGTTGTAAATCCCTGGTATGTTTAGAAAGTTTAAGGTCAAAACTAAATAGACTTATTATCATTCCAGTATAGACTTATTACTTTAGCAATGGAAGAACTGTTATCACTGATATTAAGGCAGTGGCCACCAGAGGTTCTGAGGGATGGGAGAGGGAAGAATAGGCATAACACAGGGGCATTTTTGGACATTGGAGTTGTCCTGTATGACATTGAAGTGATGGATATAGGCCATTACATATTTTGTCATAACCTACAAAATTGTACAGGACAGAGTGTAAACTCTAATGTGAACTGTAGTCCATGGTTAGTGGCAATTCTTCAATATGGGTTCATCAATTGTAACAAACGTAAAACAAATGAAAAGATGTGAGAAATTGTGGAGGGAGTGGGAATGGGGCATATGGGGATCCCTTATATTTTTAATTTAACATTTATGTAATCTAAAGCTTCTTTAAAAAAATTTTTTTTAATACTCTTTCTTAGCAGGTTTTAAGTTCTCCATACAAAGAAGACAAATGTGAGGTAAATATTTCCTATTTCCACCTTATGGCACTTTCAAGTCCACCTCTCAACATGTTAAGATGATGAAATGATGAAATTATGTATTCCCATTGCATATTTTAAATATGTCTCATGTATTAAGGCCTATAACCCATATAGTAACCCTTGAGTTCAGAGCAGCACTCTCTAGTGGCTGAGAAATATTTTGCTATATTGGATAAACAACTTTCCAAAAAATATTTTCTTCATATATAAACATTAAAATATTACTGTATTCAGGTTTGTAAATTGGGACCTTGACTGTCACTCATTAAAATAGTCACTGCCTCTTTTGCTATTTCTAAGACTGCTATTATCATAGAGCACTGACAGTTTATTACCATGGAATTACAATATTTGCAAATTATGATGTATTCTGCATTCTTTTATTATATACCATTTGCATTAAAATCATATGAAGCATATTCCATCATATATGAATGGACATTTATATACTATCTCTATTTGTAATTGTAGAATGCATTGTGATTGAAATGGGAAATTTTAGTTTGTGTAAATACTCCTAGATACAAATTAAATAAAAACCAGAATAAAATGATTCTCTACAACACCTTGAACACTAATGTAAATTATGGGGTATAGTAATAGTACAATTACAAGAATATATTTCCCTGAATTATAACAAGGTACCACAGTAATGCAGGTGTTAATAATAGGTTGCTTTATGAGAACTCTGTATTGTTTCTATGATTTTCTGGTAAACCTACTACTTATATAATTAAATAAAAAAGAACATTACCAGAAACCAAAAAGGTAATATTATGTAGCAGGTATAGATAAACAATAATAAAATGTACAATCCAAGTTGGTGATCAATGCCTTAAAGCAAAAAGTCATTATTTCCTTTAGAATTTAGAGAGCTTATTTTGAAATTTTTTTGTAAATGAGATACTATAACATTTGCACACACATAATTATATAACACGGCAATTCCAAAATTCTCTAGATTGGGGAATGAACAGAAGACTAAAATAGGCTTATTAGTATTCTACCATAGACTTATTATTATTCTAAACATGAAATAATACTTATCATTGATATAAAGGTAATCGACACCAGAAGTTCTGAGGAGAGGGAGAGGGAAGAATAATATGGGGGCATTTTCAAGACATTGGTTTTGTACTGCATGACATTGCAATGATGGGTATAGGCCATTATATATTTTGTCATAACTTAGAAAATCATGGGTAAATTGTAATGTAAACTATAATCCACAGTTAGTGACAATACTTCAATATGTGTTCATCAATTGTAACAAGTATAACAAAATAATGAAGGATGTTGTTAATGTGGGAAAGTATGGGAGGGGTAAAAAGTGGGGCATATGAGAACTCCCTATATTTTTTATGTAACACTTATGTAATCTAAAGTACCTATAAAAAATAAACAATAAATGTATTAAAATTTAAAAAGGATCATAAATTTTAAGATTTGTCTCACTAAAACTGAAGGAACCAAGTAGAAATTTAGAATTAATACAAGATTTGAGTATGTAATTTACTAACTTGCCCGAATTAACACTCAGAGGACACTATTCCATAAATGTGCAAAATATATTTTCTTTACAAATACACATTGGTAATTTACTAAAATGGACCTTATTCTGGGCCATAAGGATGTCTGCATGAAATTCAAAACCCTGAACCTGTATATAATATGCTCTCTGAACTCAGTTATTAAAGCAAGAAGGTGGTATTGAAATCTCTGAGTAATTGTTCAAATTTCTATATCTCCTAGCAGTCCTATCAGTTTGATTTATGCATTTTTGTTTCTTTTTAAAGAATTTATTTATTTATTTATCCACCCCACCCCCCCTTTGTTGTTTTGTGCTTGCGGTCTGGTCTCTGTGTGTTCTTCTGTGTCTGCTTGTCTTCTCTTTAAGTGATGCTGGGAACTTGTCCTGGGACCTTCCATAGTGGAAGGACGCTGCTCAGTCTCTTGAGCCACCTCAGCTCCCTGGTCTGCTGCATCTCTTATTGTCTCTCCTTTGTGTCTTTTTTTGTTGCATCACCTTGCTGCACCAGCTCTTCACACAAGCCAGCACTCTGTGTGGGCCATGCAGACCAGCTTGTTTTTCACCTGGAGGTCCCAAGAATCTAACCGTGGACTTCCTATATGGTAGATGGGAGCCTAATCACTTGAGCCACATCTGCTCCCAGCTTTGTGCATTTTTAAGCCCCCCCTTTTTCAATTAAGTAGTTCTATGTCATCTTGATTAATTAACTATTTTATTAATATGAAATAACACCCTTTATTTCAGGTCTTTGCTCTGAGGACTACATTTTCTTTTGTTAATCTAAACACTGTATAGTTTAAAAGGTTGTGTTATCGTGCATACCTTTATGTGTTCTTTTACATTTAACCTGTTTGGACTTTTATACTGATGTGAATTTCTTGAAGGCAGCATAGATTTGGGACTCGCTTCATAATCCTATCATAGATTCTCTGTTTTTCAATTGTGGTGTTTTATTCTTTAAATTCATTGTATGTATTGCTGTTTTAAAATATTAAAATCTATTTGATAGTTTTTTTTTTTATTTTCTTGTTCCATCTATTCTTTGTTTTCTCAGTTATATTTTTCTGTCTTTATTTGGACTAAGTATATTTTATCTTCTTATTCACTTTTAGCTATATATATATATATATATATACATATATACACACATATTATTTTCTAAAGTAGATTTTGAGATTATATTATACATATTTACCTTATCTCAGTCTACTTTCATTTGATAATATATAATTTTACAGATAAGTGAAAAGAAAAGCTATCATATTTTTCCTGATATTTTTCAGCATTTCTGGTGCTCTTCATTCCTTTGTGTAGGTCCATATTTATATCCTTATATTTTTTCTTCAAACCGTTCATTTAACATTTTTATATCATGGATCTTGTGGTGATGAACAATTCCCACTTTGGTATGATTCGATACTCTTTAATGTATTTTCATTTTTTGAGTGCAATTCTATATAAGTCTTTTATCTTCTTGGCCAGTGAGAATTCTGCCATCATATTTATCTTTGTTTCTCGACTTGTAATGCAACCTCCCTCACTTTTCCTGGAAGCTATCTGTTTCCAAAACAAGGGTAAGACTGATGTAAGGTAGACATTTCCATTTCAGAAGAAAGAAGTTGGAAGGAAACAGAGGCCATGTTTCCCAAAAAAGTAAAAAGGCGGCAGGGGGGAAGGGAGGCAGGAATGCAACTATGGACTTAAGTAGATTTATGATTATTCTAGCAATAGAAGAAGTTTTTTTCAATGATATAAAGACAGTGATGACCAGAGGTTCTGAGGGGAGGGAGAGTGAAGAGTAGGCATAACATGGGGTAGTTTGTGGACATTGGAATTGTCCTGCATGACATTGCAATGATGGATTCAGGCCATCATACACTTTGTCAAAACCTGTAAAATTGTGTGGTGTAAACTGTAAACTATAATGTAAACATATAGTCCATGGTTAGTAGCAGTGCTTAAATACGTGTTCATCAATTGTAACAAATGTACCACACTAATGAAAAATGTTGTATTTGTGAGAAAGTGTGGGAGGAAAAGGGGTTGGATATATGGGAATCCCCTTTATTATTATTATTTTTCATTTTTTAAAAATTTATTGAAGTATATCACTCATACATGAACATGCATAAACAATAAGTGTATAGCAATAGTTGTGACCTTATAAAACAAACATACATAACATCATACAGGGCTCTCATACCTCAGCCTACTACCAAAACCTTGCATTGTTGTTAAACATTTTTAGCTAATGATTAAAGAGCATCTTCAAAATATTACTACTAACCAAAGTGTTTTCCCCCAACCCACCCTATTATTATTATTATTTTTATATCATTTATATATGAACATACATAAACAATAAGTGTATAGTAATAGTTGTAAACTTACAAAGCAAACATTAATAACATCATGCAAGGGTCCTATACATAAACCCTACACCAACACCTTGCATTGTTGTGAGACATTTGTTACCAATTATGAAAGAATATTGTTATACTCTTACTGCTAATTATAGCCCCTATCCTACATTCGGTACATCTTTCCCCCAACCCACCCTATTACTACTTTTCAAATATATTTTTTTGACAGAAGTTGTAAACCTACAAAACAATGAAGTACAGGTGCAGAATTCCCAAACAATACCCCTCTATCAACACACCACACTGTGGTGGAACATCTGCCACAGCTTATGAGATAATATCATCTGACCACTAAAAGGTCCACAGCATACATAAAGCACACATGCCAAACAGCAAATCTTTGGCTGGATGCAGGAATATTGCATTATTAGTGTTAACCACAGTAATAACCATAGGGCACTCAAGTTATATTTTGCCCATACTTTTCCACATTCCCACCACACTGCAATAGTCATGAACATCTGCTCTAGCTCACAAAGGACCCTCTTGCATCTGTACTGTCAACCACAATTCTCATCCACCTCTGGGTTTACTGTGCTATTCAGTCCCTAGATTATTCTCTAGCTGTCAATTGGCATTTATAACCCTAGACTACCCTTTTCAGTCACATCCCCATTTATAAACCAGCTGTTACTCATTATAAAATGTTACCATCAACTCTGTACATTTCCACACTTTTACAGTAAAGCTAATTAAAACTTCTACATACATTATCAATGTCCATCTCAGTCCTCCTCTTATCTCCTTTAAGAATCCACCACCCACCACCAGGTATTGAAGATATTTCTCTACATTTTCTTCTAGAAACTTTATGGTTCTTGCTTTTATATTTAGGTTTTTTATTCATTTTGGGTTAATTTTTGAATAAAGTATGACAAAGGAGTCCTCTTTCCTTCTTTTGCTATGGATATCCAGTTTTATCAGCACCATTGGTTGAATGGACTGTTCTGCCTAAGCTGGGTGGGTTTGACAGGCTTGTCAAAAATCACTTGACCATAGATGTGGTCTGTTTCTGAACCATCAATTCAGTTCTATTGGTGTATGTGTCTATCTTTATGCCAGTACCATGCTGTTTTTGCAAATGTAGCTTGGTAATGATTTAAAGTCCAGAAATGAGAGCCCCACAACTTTGCTTTTCCTTTTTAAGATATTTCTGCTCCTCAGGAACACTTACCCTTCCAAATAAATTTGATAATCATGTTTTCCATTTATTTTAAAAATGCTCATGGAATATTTATTGGGATCACATTGAATCTATATATCAATTTCAGTATAATTGACATCATAATGTTATTTAGTCTTCCACTCTATGAGTATGGAATGTTCTTCCAATTATTTAGGACTTTTTAAAATTTCTTTTAACAATGAATTGTAGTTTTCTGAATACAAGTGCTTTACATCTTTGGTTAAGTTTATTCCTAAATATTTGGATTTTATCTGTCATATTTTATTTTCAACACTCTTTGACACTTCTAGTTACTTTTATTGATATAATCTTCATTTATAGACTCTCTTCCAGTCCTGCCTCACCTGTCTTTTCTTTTCAGGCTCTAGCACACCCTTTAGTATTTCCTGCAAAACAGGTCTCTTGGTTACAAACTCTTTCGGTTTCTGTTTATGTGTGAATATTCTAAACTCACCCTCATTTTTGAAAGGCAATCTTTTCAGATATAACATCCTTAGCTTGAAGCTTTTATCTTGCAGTATCTTAAATATATCATAGCACTGTCTTCGTGCCTCCATTGTTACTGGTGAGAAATCAGCACTTAATCTTTTTTGGTATTCCTTATATGTTATGCATTGCTTTTATCTTGCTGCTCTCAGAATTCTGTCTTTGTATTTGGCATTTGATATTCTAATTAGTATATGTCTTGGAGTTGGTCTATTCGGATTTTTTTGGTTGGGAGTATATCATGCTTCTTGGACATGAATATCTTTGTCCTTCAAAAGGGTTGGGAAAATTTCTACCATTATTTCTTCAAATATTTCTTCTGCCCCTTTTCCTTTCTCTTCTCCTTCTGGGACACCCATGACATGTATGCTTACATGTCTCTTGCTGTCATTTAGTTCCCTAAGACCTTGTTCAAATTTTCCAATCTTTTCTTCACCTGTTCTTTTGTATGTTCACTTTCAATGGCCATTTATTCAAGCTCACCAGTCCTTTCTTCTACCTCCTCAAATCTGCTATTATATGATTCCAGTGTATTTTTAATTTCATTTATTGCACCTTTCATTTCCATAAGATCTGCTATTTTTTCTATGTATGCTTTCAAATTCTTTTTTGTGCTCATCCAATGTCTTCTTAATATCCTTAATATCTTTAGCCAGCTCATTGAATTTATTAAGGAGATTTGTTTGAACATCTATGATTAGTTGTCTCAACTCCTTTATGTCAACTGGAGGCTTATCTTGTTCCTTTAACTGGGCCATATCTTTCTGTTTATTGGTGTGGACTGTACTTTTTTGTTGGTGTCTTGGCATCTGGCTTACTAGAATTTTTATTAAGGGCTTCCTGCCCTTTCTCCCTTGCTGATTTTGTAGTAGGAGCCAAGGATGTAGTTGGTGCCATAAGCTGTGGAAGCTCAAGCTGCCCTCAGTGCCCCAAGGACTTATGAAACTTCTCTCAACTTTCTCCTTTGCCAGGGGTCAGGACAGAGCCACAGTTGTGTGGAATAATCCAAGTTGTGCAGGCCTAGACTGTAGCTGCCCAAAGAGACTGATGAAGCTTCACGTCCCTTTCTCCCCTTCTTGGGGCAGGGATGGACCTGCAGGTGTGGGCAGCAATCTATGCAGTGCAGGTCCAAGATGACTACAGTTGCCAAGGTAGGCTTCTGATTATTCATTTTGTCCCAGCCAAATTAACCTGCAGATACCTGAATAGGCTCATGCAGGGCCCACCAGCTTCCTCCCTGTAGAGGTGGGGCTGAAGCCTAGGCTATTGCTGCAGGCCAATCTGGGTGAAAGAAACCAGTCTCTACCATCACTGTGGTTTTCAGTCAGCCCAGCTTCCCATCATATTGGTGGTGGAGTCAAAATGGCAGCTACTGGCCTCCTTCCGACTTGGACAGGTTCAAATTTCAGCTGTTCTTCAGGTCATATTTTAGCAAACCGAACTGACAAATCAGTAGTTGACATTGGTGGCCAGCCAACCATCTCTTCCTCCCCTGTTTTGGGGAAATGTAGCTTCCACTTCCTGCCACAGAATAGCTCCTGGGGTGGCTTTCGCCCCAAAGTAGGATGATCACTGGTGTTGCCTGTTATTTCCCAGCGAGACTGGTGTCAGCTCCCCCTAGCTTCCTTCCTGTCCGTGGTGAGCCTGGGCTTAAGCTAGAGCAGAAGTCTGACCTAGAGGGAAAGAAGCCTGTCCCTACCAGCACTGTGATTTTCAGTCAGCCCTGCTTCCTCTCATGTCAGGCGCAGAGTTAAGATGGTGGCTACTGGCCTCTCTCTGACTTGGACAGGTTCAAACTTTAGCTGTTCTTAGGCTTATACTTTAGCCCACAAAATTTACTAACCAGTGGCTGAAGTTGGTGCCCAACCTTCTCTTCCTCCCCCATTTTTGGGAAGTGTAGCTTCGAATTCCAGCTGAGGAATAGCTCATGAGGCCACTGTGCCTCCATTGGAGGATGGGCACTGGCCTCCTTGGCGTGCAGTGCTCTACTTACGAATCTTCGTTGCAGATGAGCAGTCTCCTTCTTCCACTGTTTCAAGTATGCTGCATGATGCTCTTCTAGTTTCCTGGAGTCCCCAAACAAGTCCTTTAGTTAGCTCTGGGTGATTACTACCTGCCCTGTAGCAGGAGCTGATTCTAGGAGCAAATTACTCTGCCACCATCTTCCTGGTTATCTCATGAATCTCCTTTATTTTTTGATGTAATATTTATGCAATCTAAAGCTACATTAAAAATAAATAAATAAATAAAATAAAATATATATATACATAAATTAAAAATCCAACAGGTAAACTTCATTCTTTCCTAAGGTCTGAATTAGCTGTGGTTTGTTGCTTTGTCCTCTCGGCCTGATATAGCAGCAGCCCCACACTTCCTAAGCACTGGTACAGTGACCTTGCTCATCCCAAACACTGAAAGGTAAGCCCCACTGTCTGCAGGAACCTGGGCAGAAGGCTTACCCTTCCAAACCCTGAGACACAAGTCCTGCCCTATCCATGTGCTACATGGAATGTCCTTTCTCTCAACCTGAAGATATCTCTTCTTCCCTAAACTCTGCTTCCATTGTTCTCCCATGACCTCCTTTTTCTTTAATTTCTACCATCACAGTCTCTGTAATTCTAGGCTGGTAATGTTTCTGGACATTAGATCATATTCTCCATATAGTTATGTTCAAGTCATAATTTGCATTCCTATAAGAGTGAACCATTTGTACTTAGAACATTTGAAGATATTATTATTAAAGTGTGAACTCATTTGTGAATAGGTTATTTGAATATCTTGTTCAGATTAGGCCAAATTTAATCAGGCTGGGTCTTAATCCATATGACTGAAGTCCATATTTTCAAAAGAAATTCAGATGCTGTCAGTCAGTACTGAACATGTAATATGCAATTTTTTAAAAATAAATTTTTATTCTGGGAACACACTTATAACCTAAAATTTCCCATTTATCCAATTTCAAAGACACAATATAGTTGTGAGAGTACATTCACAATGTTGTGACAGTACATTCACAATGTTGTGCTACCATCACCACCATCCATGGCCAAACCTTTCCATCTCCCCAAACAGAAACTATTTACCAATGAAGCATTAACTCTTCATTCCATTCCAACAGTTTTTTTGTTCTTGTTGGATGATTATTTTTTATAAATATCTGTTAGATCTAGTTGGTTTATAGTATCATTGAAGTCTATTTGATTACAGATATTGTGTCTAAATATTCTATCCATTATTAAATATAATGTAGTGAAGTCTGATACTACTAATATAGAGTGGTTTATCAATCCATTCATATCTGTAGATTTTATGTCTTCTTGATGAATTGACCACTTTTCATGATAAAGTGTTCTCTTTTGTCCATTGTAAGAGCTTTTTATATACATCTGTTTTATGACATACATATAGCTACTCCAGCTCTCTTTTGGTTAATGGAGCTGGCCTCAGTTTCTGCCATCTGGAAATAACAGCTTTTGGACTCCCAGTATGAATTTGGATGTAAAGAGCCAGTGGACCTTCTTCGTTTGTTGTTTAGCTGTTTTTGCATATTTTCCATTATTTAATTGATATTTTGGTTTTTGCTATTTGTTTCCAGTGTGTCTTATATGTTTTTTCCTAATTTCTTCCATTAATAACCTTTGTTTTTAATTGTCGTTTTCATTGTGTACAATTTTGACTTTGTTTCATTGCCTTTCCAAATATATTTTTTGGAATTTTCTGGATGATCATGTCACAATTCCACACCTAAATATGTGACCATTAACAAGACTTTTAATCATTATTTCATTTACTTGTGTTGTAAATCATATAGGAAAAAAGAAGAGCAACTTTTTAATAAGAGGATCTATATTCCAGTTTATCCACAAATGCAACAATACTAGCTTTTAAATTTCTCTATATAGTTGCCTGTTCTAGTGTTCTGTGGTTCTTCTTATGGCTTCAAATTAATATCTAATGTCTTTTTTTTTAGCATCAAAGAGTCCCTTTAGCATTTTCATGTGGGACAGCATTACTAGTGCTAGAATTACTCAACTCTTGTTTTTCTGAATTGTCTTCATATTGCCTTCATTTTTGAAGTAGAGTTCTGCTAAATATAAATTTCTTGGTTCACTTATTTTTCTTTCCATACTTTAAATATATCATTTAACGGCTTTCTGATGCTCATTTTATCTGACAAAAATCAGCTATTTATATATTGGTTCCTTTGCATGTGATGAGTCACTGTTTTCTTCATGTTATCAGGATTCTTTGATTTTGACTCTCAATCATTTGATTATTGTTAGTCTTATTATTGAAAACTGAGGTCATTCTACTTTGGATCATCTTTGATTTCACCATGTCTTTCATCAAGGTCAATAATATTTTGAACATTATTTCTTCAAATACTCCTTTGGCCCCTTTCTCTTTATGCTCTCCTTTTGAGGTTCCTGAATGTGTATGCTGGTAGGCTTGTGGTGTTCCCCAAGTCTCTTGGGATCTCTTCTTTTGTCCATCCTGTTTTTGTATATTATTCAGACTATATTATTTAAAGGACCTGTATTCCAGTTGGCTGATTGTTAAGACTGCTCAAATATGCTTTTGAGCTACTTTAGAGAATCTTTCACTCAGCTCAGCTTCAACAAAATAAAAATATTAGTTGTATTTTTCAGCTTCAGAATTTATTGTTAGTTCCATTTTATAATTTCTGTATCTTTCCTGATTACCCCTATTTATAAAATGCTGTTCTCCAGGGTTCCTTTAGTTCATGGTCCATTATCTTTGATACCTCTTTGAGAATATGTAAGGTAGTTAATTTGAAGTCTTTGTACAGTTCAAGTTTTTCCTAAGGGACAATTTCTTTTATCTGCACTTTTCTTCCTATGGATGGAGCATAATTTCTTGTTTGTTTGCATGCTTCATAATTTTTTGTTGTTGA
This sequence comes from Tolypeutes matacus, assembly GCA_026826555.1. NCBI lineage: Eukaryota > Metazoa > Chordata > Mammalia > Cingulata > Chlamyphoridae > Tolypeutes > Tolypeutes matacus. The sequence goes on from JAKSZT010054574.1 coordinate 902,316, forward strand.
AAACTGAATGTTGTGAATATTATAATTTAGTAATAATAGGAGTCAAATGCATCCTCCTCCTTAGACTTTGTCTTGGTTGCATGTTTTGGGCTGTTATGGTATTTTCTCTTCCCTAGACTTTATATAATAACTATATTCTGTTTTTTTTTTTTTTTTTTTTTGGTCTCTGGAATCTGTTATTTTATCCTGTGTTCAGTTGGTGGTTTGACAGAGATTTCTGTTTCCACTTAGAGCCAAGGGGCAAAAAATAAGGGAAAAGAAATAAAAAACTCTCCTGGTCTTTACAAATTTGCTTTCTTGGTACACACTTTCAAACTTAGCCAGGCTGTCTAAAACCCTGTCCTGGCCTTCATTTTTGTTTGTGCTGAGGTTAAATATCAACAGAAGAGAAAGTTCAGGTTCTTCATAGGTTTTTCTAAGCATGCACCCCTAGGATTGTGCATGTCTTTCTAGATTTTCTATTATATGTGGAAATATTTGTAACACTTTCCCCAACTCCTTTTTCCAGGATTCAGGCTTATTGTGCTTTGCCCAAACTCTAATCTATTTCCCCAATCATTAGTATGGTGTTCATTTGCCTTTTCAATATTTTGAGTGTTTCATTCCACATAGCTTTTCTCCTTGAGAGAGTTCCAAGTTAGATACTACAAAGGTAAGTACCTTGCATTACTTCTTCAGGTAACCCCCAGACAGACCAAAGCAGTCACACACAATTCTATGTGTGAAGTTCCACCCAGCTCGTTCTGGAACCAGGTATCCACATGGAGATGTTGGGCTACCACCCTGAAGACTGCCACCAGACATGATAAGGGGGTAGAACAAGATTAAGTTAACAAGTCACAAACTCTCCAACCATTTATGTATGTATATTAGAAGAGTTGTAGGCTTAGAGGAAAATCATGCAAAAAGTACAGAATTCCCATATTCTCCCACACAAACTCAGTTTTTCTTATTATTAACATTTTGAATTAGTGTGGTAACTATGTTACACTAAAGGAAACAATATTACTATACCATAATTGTACTATTAACAATATTCCATAGTTTACATTATGGTTCACTCTTTATGTTGTACTTTAGTATGGCTTTATACACATTTTTATTCCAGTAGCATATATACACCTAATTTTTCCACTTTTAACTACACATAAATATATAATTCAGTGGTTTTAATTACACAGTCACAATGTTGTGCTATGACCACCACCTTACACTACCAAAATTTTTCCATCAGTCCTAACAGAAATTCTGCAACAATTAAGCATTAGTTCACCATTCCCTACCCCCAACTCAGCCCATTGTAATCTGTATTCCAATTTTTGACACCATGAATGTGCTTATTGTATTTATTTAATTCAGTCCTCCAGCAGTTTTAAAATTGTTCTTTATGATAGTAATTATAGGTTTACAGAAAAACCATGCAGAAGGTAAGGAATTTCCATTTAGTCCCCCATCACACATTCATTTTTCTCTATTGCTAAATATCTTGGTGTCATATTTTGTTATAATTGATGAAATATGTTATTATATTTATGCTATTATCTTTAGCCCACTGTTTACATTAAGACTGACTCTGTGTTGTGCAGTTCTGTGTTTTTCTGTGATAAATTATATAAAACCTGAAATTTCCCTTTTCTTCCCTTTTCAAATGTACAATTTAACAATTGCTTGCTGTTAATTATATTCACAAACCTATGCCTCCATCACTGTCCAATATTGCCAACTCTTTTCCATTATCCCAATTAGAAAGTCTGTATTAATTAGATATTAACGTCTCATTGCCCTCTCCCACCCTGCCCCTGTAAACTGCATTCTAGTTTTTGACATAATGATTTTCAGATTCTGCTTATTTCCTATGATTGAGACCACACAATATTCGTAATTTTCTTTCTGACTTATTTCATTCACCCTGTTGTCTTCAAGGTTCATCCATGTTGTAGCATGAACCAAAACTTCATTCTTTTTATGACCAAATAATGCTTCATTGTAGTATATACTACATTTCCTGTATTCACTCATCAGTTCATGGGCATTTGGTTTATTTCCACCTTATAGTCATTATGAGTAATGACACTGTGAACACCAGTGTGCGAATATCTGTTTCAGTCCCTGCTTTCCACTCATTTGAGTATACATATAAAAGTGGGACTGCCAGGTAAGGAAATTTCATATTTAGCATTCTGAGTCTACCCTCATTTTCTTGTTTCCTTTTTCTGGTTTCAGCACTCACTTTTTTGCTGTAAACATTTGACCATTTTTCACTGCAAGTAGATTTTGACAATGTTTTCTAGTTTCCCGCTGCTTCTACATAGGGAAATGCCCTTGGGGCTGGATACTCTACCCTGTGGTAGAAATCACACCTTGATCTTAGATTTGTTTATATGCTTCAAGAAAAAATTCATAAATGAAAAAAATGCTGCTGAAAAGAACAGTGAACAACATATATGTAGAATAAATCTGATGAAAATTGTATATTATTCAAGTAAAAACAAACAAATTGCTTAAAAACTTACAGAAAACTTAAAATTAGAGCTGTATATCCAATTCAAGGAGAAAAACACCCCACATTGTTTTAAAATATATAATATATATTAATATAACCTATTAAAGAAGATAAAACACAGACAGAAGTTCTAGAAAAAAAAGATTGGAGAGAGGTTTCCTGATTTGGAATAGGCAAGGATTTCTTAAATATGTTTGAAAGGCAATGAACATAAAATGAAAACAAATGAATCTGGACTAAATCAAAATTAATTGTTTCTGTTCATTAAATGACATCATTGATAGAGATAAAAAGCAAGTAAAATGGATTATAAGTCATAATCCTGTATCTTACAGCACACCCATATCCAGCACATGAAAATCTCCTACAAAATTTCCAACTAAAAATAGATAAAAGTATTGAAAAAGTATTTCACAAAAGAGGATATGCATTTACTCAATAGGCATGTGAGTGATAGTAAAGATGATTACTTATCTTGAAAAATGTAAGTTAATACCATTTTGATATATAATCACACCCTCTAAATTTGTCAAAGTTTTAGCAAATGTGAATATACATTGTGTCATAGATGTAGAGGTAATGTTGTTCTCATATATTTCTGGAGGGAGTATAAAAGAGTATATTCACTTTGGAAAATGACTTTTCAGTATATACTATGTAAAAACATACATGTACTTTTTGTCTAGAAATTCCACATACTGAAAAAATGAGTGTTTGTGTCTTCCAAAATATATAAGTAAACTTATAGAAAATTTATGTTTCCTAATAGCCAAAATCTGGTAAAAAAAAATATGCCTTATTAGATGAATGAATAAATAAAATGTGGTCTATTCATATGACGGAATATTCCCTGAAAGGAAAAAGGAAATTCACTAATACGGTACATGAAACAACCTGATAGAATTTATGATGAGCAAATAAACTCGGCCACAAAAAAATACATACTATAAGATTATAATTATATGAAGTTTGAATAGTCTTACTATTCAATGTCAGAAGTCAAAATGATGGATATTCATGAAAGTATCAAAAATGTGAAAAATAAAGATATATTCAGCAAACAGAAGAAGAGAAAATTCAATGCCAGCAGCCTGATGGTTCAACAAACGTTAACAGAAGTTTTTCAGACTGTATGACTCATCCTAGATGGAAACACTAAAGGCAAGAATGAATGAGAAATACTTATGGGGTAAATATGTGGGTTCAGGAAGTTGTAAAAGTGTATTTAATAGTAAGATATAATCATTCTAAACTTGTATGCATCTACTATTGTGACATCTATATAATATACTACATAAGATGACATAAGACAAGGGAGAATTTCAATCTACCTAAAATTGGCGATTTAAGTACAATTCAGTCAGTATGTAAAGCATGAAATAAATTTCAGTAAAAGTATAATGCATTTGAACAGAATAATTGTCTAAATTTTTCTGATTAGCACATATGTAAATTAATGCTTCCATGGTAATACACATTCTTTTCAAGTGAATTATGACAATGTGTCAAAATAGACCATATAATGGCCAAAATCAATATATTTCAGAGATTTAATATCATAATGAGTGCGTTGCCTGAGCATAGTAGGTATAAACTGAAAATCAACAACAGAAATGTAAATAGTACTTCCTGAAATGTTTAAAGGTTTCTGCTTTCCTGACAAGATCTGACTGTTCCACTCAAACCATTATAGTGAAAGCTGAAGAGTTGATATCCTAACACTTCTTAATATGCACCACGTGCCAGGTACTAGTCCAAATGTTTTCATCCTTCCCATGTGTGGCACATTCTAAAGAGGCTCCTGAGGATAGACACTGATGCTAACTTGTTAATTGATGAAGTGCTTAGGCACAGGTAATGAATTGCAGTGACCACAGATTTGAGACCACTGTGCTGGCTTTGGTACTAGGTTTGTTAATGGTATTCAATCCCTTGATGTAAACCTTTGCACAATTTGATAAGGGCTGTATGGTGGTTTGGAGTTGTTGAAACCTCAGAAAAAAGTGCCATTAAACTTAATTCACTCCTGTGCACATGAACCCACTCTAAGTAGGACTTTTCATGAGGTTATTTCAGTTAAACTGTGGCCCACTTCAATCAGGAAGGGTCTTAATCCTATGACTGGAATCCTTTATGACAGAATGGATTTTAGACAGAGAAAGCCACAGGAAGCCAGAAATGAAATCTAGGCAGGAAAGATGGAAAAGCCAGGAGAGTCCACTATGTTCATTGCCATGTGACAGAAAAGCCAAGAACCAAGGACATTAGGCAGCCAGTCCCAGAATGCCAGTCTTGGAAAATAAAGCACCACCTTGAAGATGCTTTGATTTGGATTTTCTTTTAGCTGAAAATCCATGAGTTAATACATTTCTATTGTGTAAGCCAACTCACTGCATAGTATTTGCTTGAGTAGCCAAAGAAAGTACAAGAGATGTTTTGCCCATTAAGAAAATCTTAGTGAGAAAGAAAACTGCTCCATTTCTTATAAGGAAACCATGGTTTCCATGCATCTGACAGAGGTTGGAAATTTGTTCTTCTCCTCTGATCCTTGTTCTCAAGGATCCACAGGAAATTCACAGGTTAAAATATTTTAATATTTTTAAAGTTTCTTGATATACATAAGTTGTTTTATGCATAATTTCTTGTTGGGGCCTCTTCCCTCACCAACTGGAACCAATTATCTTTGAAATTTTGAAGTCCATAGCTTATATTTGCTGTATTTTTTCCAAAAAATTCTATTATTAACACCATGTATTAGTAGTGTGTATTTGTCATAGCTCATGAGAGAATATTCTCATATGTGTGCTGTTTAACACAGTCTATCATTCACCTGGGGGTTTACTGTGTTATACAGTCCCTTGCCTTTTACAATCTATCCAAAGTGTACACTCAGTGGCTCTCAGTTTCATCAGAGTTATGCTGTCATTAGCTCAGTGCATTTCAAAATGTCTTCATTACACCAAAAGGAAAAGTCCCATATCCCACCATTACCAATCCTTAGCATTGATATAATATTTTCTTTGTCATTACTGTAAAAATATTACAATGTTACCGGTAACTAGTATCTATATTTTATATTAGTTATATTTTTCCATTTATTTCATATTTTAACACCTTGCAATAGAGGAACTTTCTTGTATTTGTTCTGTTAACCACAATCGTCTACCCCAAAAATCACTACATTATAGAGTCCCTAGGTTATCCTCTAGCTTTCTTTCAATTGACATTAACCCCTCTATATTACCCCTTTTAAGCTTTAATCACATTTATAAAGCAGAAGTGTTGATTATTCTGACTATTTGTTACCATCAACTCTAACCATTTCCCCACGTTTACTTCTGAATAACAAGTGACTCTTTGAGCAAAGTTCACCATGTGAGCTGGATTTTACCAATATACATACTAACAAGGGAATTTTGTGCTTCTTTCTTGCTCTGAGAAATTTAAATTACAAATTTTGTTTCCAGCAGCATATGTTGGGGTCATGTTTCTAACCTTGTATATTGATAACAATGAAACCTGAAGCCACAAATGTAGCATATTTATTTAAGGAAGAAGTGGAAAATAGGAAATAGAGGATGCATTTAAATGATCCTGATATAGCAATAGTAGGAGTTGAATAACTGTGAGGAACAAATGGCTGAAATCCAACTATGTTCCATAGAAATGTCTATTTATTAAAGATTAAACACGTTCAATAAGCATCTTCATCTTTCATTTCTCCTTAAAATATTCACTAGACTTTTATTCCAAGTAAAATTCACTTATATTTTATCCAGATGAAGACTCCATAAAAATAATCAACAAATACAAAAATTATGATTCTCAGTGGTAAAGACAATGTGATGGTACTCATGAATTCATATTTATACATATCAGAAAACACAATATGAAACTTGTTGTCTAGTGAGCAGGAGAAGACACCTTCAGTAATAGCACTTATGGAAGTAGAAAGAGGTTTTGGTGCTCTTGGAAATCTTAAAATTCAGATGAAAGGAGCCTTTGACAGAGGGAATGAATTTGTAATGCTGAAACCTGGTATGTTGCTTTAGATTTGGTTTAACATGTTAACATAAGCTGCGTTCAACTTTCAGTATGTTGCTTTGTGCAGGCTTAAAAAATTGCTGAGTGTTTCTCTCTATAGAAAAAGAAACAGAAAATTGTTAGTGGAAACCATGGGCAGTGTTTGTGAATTGAAGCCTGAAAGGAAAGAATCCTGCTACATGGTATTGACGGTACCAATGAAAATTGTGATCAGCTCCATTTCTATATATCACTAGACAAAAGTTCACCAACCATTCAGCCTCAAGGTATGGAGATCCTCAGGAGCTTTCACAACTTTAAACAAACATCTCATGACTAAAAATGATTGGAAGAAATCTAGATTTTAAATAAGAAAGATGATAATTTTTAAATGATACCAATGTACTGAGACAATTAAAGGGACAGTTGGACATTGTAAAACATGTACATATACTAGGAGATATTGGAAGACAATGGGGATTGAGAGGAGGAAGGTGTCATGGCACACCAGACATCCGATAACACAGTGATAAAGGGAAGGAAGAAGGGGAAAAAAGAAGAGAGAAAGGAAATAAAAAAGAATATATATATATATGTATATATATATATTTTTTTTTTTTTTTTTTTAAAGGCATTTACTTTGCTTTTTTGCCCATTTTTTGAATGTCCCAATCCACTAATTATATTTTATTTTGTTTTGTTCTTTGTTTGATTATTTGTTTTTTTTCCTTCTCTCTCTCTCTTTTTTTTTTTTTCCCCTGAGTTTCCTTATGTTTGTCTCTTGCATGTAAGCTTATCACACTTGTTTTTTTTTCCTAGTAAGTGTATTTGATTATTTTATGGACTAAATGTTCATGGAGGATTTGGATCACAGAAGGGTTACAATGGGTACTGCGGGGGATTATTGGGGAGAGGGTGTTTGGGGGGGGTTTCATGGGGCTTGGTTCAACCAAATATACATGAAAGATATACAAAAGCATTCAAAGGATCGGGGGATGGGGCATGGTCATGATGGGTGGATAATCACACAATAAATGAGGGAATCTGAATTCCTAGCCTGGAGAGCTCTACCACAATCTCCAAGGGAGCAGCAATAGTCCTCTGAGTGTAGGGACAG
>JAKSZT010054574.1:910058-943198 GCA_026826555.1 Tolypeutes matacus
TTTTTTTTTTTTTTTTTTTTTTTTTTTTTTTTTTTTTTATTGATGACTACCCTTGTGAGTTTTTGCTCTTGTAAATGAGACTTAGCCTGCAGTTGTGGGGTGCCTAAGGGTTGCCACCTGAGAACCTCCTTGTTGCTCAAATGTGGCCTCTCTCTACGCCAAACTCAGCATATGATTGCATTACCTTCCCCCCAACGTGGGACATGACTCCCGGGGACGAGCCTCCCTGGCAACGAGGGATTAATATCAAGTGCCAACTGGCAGCTTTGTGCAGTGGCAGTATCATAGCCAATGAAGTTTATCCGAGGCACGATTATTGCTAATTGAAAACTTTTCCCAAGTGCCAATTGGCAACACAACTGGAAAAAGACCTTGAATAAAAGGGGGAAACGGTAAAGACAAATGAGTTCAAGTGGCTAAGAGACTTCAAAGAGAGTCGGGAGGTCATCCCAGAGGTAACTCTTACGCACACCTCAGTAGGAGCTCATAGAACATCTTAGTGCCTATCACCCCACTCAGTGGGGTTCCTGAGAGCTCCAGAGACACCCTGGTCTTATATAAGGGGGGATAGCCCCAGAGACTGATGCCTTATCAGTGGGTTCTATTTTGGAATCTGTGCTCCTGAGAGTGACAGAATTAGACTCAAATAAGTCCTCCCTGCACATGGTTCACCTGTCCCTTCTATTCAAACCTACATGTGATGCTGGAGTTTCTTAGGTATACTTCCAAAGACTGGAGCCTCCCGCCTACCTATGTGCCAGGTGTGCATGAAATCTAGGTGGAGCTGCAACTCCTACCCTACAGCTCAATGGACTCATCCAGGTCACCTGGTGAGGAGACAATGATGGGAAATGGCAATCCCAGGGAATGGAGAGGGCCTGCATCTGCAGGCAGGATCATCCCACCCACCATATCCATGGGTTATAAGCCCTCTCTCACTTGGAGTTGGAGTGAACATCACCATCCCAGTCGCCTCTGGATTGGGGGAAGAACTATGGACTAGAGTGGACTTGATGGTATTCTCTTGCTCACATATGGTGATTCTTGCAATGCAAGAAATTATAACAATGAGGTGGAGCCAGTGGCCACTTGACAGTTTTTGGGTAGGGAGGGGATGAGCAGTTGAAATTCAGGGTCTTCTTTGGGAGTTGGAGGTTGTCCTGAGTACTGTTGTGGCAATGGATGTAGGCCATTTTAAATCAGCACACACCACTCAGAACTGAGTGGGAGAGAGTGTGGTCTACAATGTGAACTGTGGTCTATGGTTGGTGGCAAGGCTCCAGGATGTGTAGGTTCATTGGGGTTGGTGGGCCACGCTGTGGGAGATGTTTGTGTGGGATGTGGTGGGAGGTGTGGGGGGTGGGCAACATGGGAATCCCAGTGGGTTCCGTGTAATATTTTGGGTAATCTAAGCACCTCTTAAAATATATGTATATATATATATATATATATATAACATTTTTGTAAGCAAATACACATATATGCATATATATTTATATATCATTTTACAAATGTTTGTATGTATTGTGAGAATTTTGATTTTTACCCATAATAAAAAAATTTTAAAAAAAATAAATAAATAAATAAAGATTAAAAAAAAAAAAAGGAGATAAAGGATGATTTTGCATCTGCATTTTGCTATCATAAAATAAATCAGAGACACAAGAAGGCTAGAGTGCTAAAGTAAGCTATATTTGTGTATAGACATAATTTTAAGCATTAAAATATAATTTGGGATATTCTAGAGAGATTTGAAGATCATTTCTCATAATAAAGAATTAAAATATAAGTATGTAAAAATTATGCAAGCTGACAACAGATGTCCATAGAGCCAGTGGGAGGTGTGAGTCCCCAGGATACCAGCCAATCATAGAAAGGACTCCAGAGCCACCTTCAGTGGGTTTCTCCCTGAAGGGAGTGGAAGCTTGAATGGAAGCTAGAAACAGCACTCTGCCTCCAGGCTTTCCAAGTGTGTTATGTTAAATGAATTCTCCAGACTGAGGTAGGGCAAGAATTTTCAGAGTTGACTATGCACTATGTGTAAATATTTATGGAGGCCCAAAAGGCACTGGCATTGAAACAGTGAAAAAGACGGGTACCATTTTTCCTCCAACCCCAATGAAACTCTGCTAGGTACTCTTTCCATATACTGTAGTATTTTCTGTTAATTAAACTTCTTGTTATTAAAAAAAAATTATGCAAGCAATAAATGGCAATTCTAATATTGAGATAAAATTTAATTATTTAGATGATTATGGTGGATTAGGTTAAAACAGGCTGTAATTGTATACCAGAAATGGCAAGAAGTCAGGGGACTTGCTGGGCATAAGAAAGCAGCAGCCTTGAAAGCGATTGGAATAGAAAGTCAGTGAAATGGGGCTCAGCTGGACACTAGCTGAGAAGTACTGGGAGGGATTGGAAGGTGAGCCTAGGAAGAGGTTCCTAGCTGGACTCAGGGGGCCAATGGAGCCACAGAATAAGCAAGTGGGCAGTGGAAAGCAATGAATGCAGTGATAAGAGGAAAATTCATAGCCCTAAATGTCTACGTTAGAAAAGAAGAAAGAGCTAAAACTAAAGACCTAAATACACCCCTGAGGAATTAGAAAATGAACAGCAAACTAATCCCAAAGCAAGCTGAAGGAAAAAAATAATAAAAATTATGGCAGGAATAAATGAAATTGAGAATAAAATTAATATAAAAATTTAACAAAACCAAACGACAGTTTTTTGAGAAGAATAATAATATTCACAGACCCTTGATGAGACTAACAACAAAAAATTTGCAAAGATGAAAGCAAATAATATCAGAAATGAGAGAGGGTACATCACCACTGACACCACAGAAATAAAGAGGATAAGAGGATATAATGAACAAGTGTATGCCAACATATTATACAACTTACATGAAATAAATGGATTGCTAGAAACACACAAATAATATATATTGAATAAAGAAGAAACTGAAGACTGGAACATACTAATCTCAAGCAATGATATTGAATTATGTCATCAGAAACCTTCAACAAAGAAAAGCAGAGGACCAGATGTTTTCAGATGAGTTATAAAAATAATTGCAAAAAGTATTAATAACAATCTTGTTCAAACTCTTCCAAAAAATTGAAGAGGCAGGAGCATTACCTATCTCATTCTATGAGGACAATATCACCTTAATAATAATCCCAGATGAAAGATGAAACAAGAAAATCAAATTACAGATTAAGTTCTCTAATAAACTTCTATGCAAAGTCCTCAAAAAAACACTTACAAATTGAATCCAACAACACAAACTAATTATACATCATGATCAAATGCATTTTATCCCATATATGCAAGGGTGTTTCAACACAAGAATATCAATAATGTAATACACCACATTAACAAATCGAAGGAGAAAATTTACCTGACTCTATCAATGAAGAAAAGCCATTTGACAAAATCCAACATCATTTCATAATAATAATGACTTAGAAAAATAGGAATAGAAGGTGACATCTCCAACATGATAAAGGGCACATATGAAAAACCCACAGCTAACATCATTCTCAATGTGAAAGACTTAAAGCTTCCCCTCTAAGATCCATAACAAGACAAGGATGACCACTGTCACCACTCTTACTCAACATCATTTAGAAGTTCTTGCTCAGTCTGGAATGGAAAAATAAAATGTATTGAAATTGGAAAGGAAGAAATAAAATTTTCTCTATTTGCAGATGACATATTCCTATTAATAGAAATTCCCCCAAACTCTACAACAAAAGTACTAGAGCTAATCAATAAGTTCAGATAAAAAGCAGGATATAAGATAAATTTTTAAAAAATAGTGCTTCTATACACCAGTAATGAACAATTTGAGAAGGAAATAAAAAAATATAAACTTCCATTTACTAGAGCAACTAAAAATCAAGTATTTGTGATTACATTTAACTAAGGAAGAAAAGGACTTGAAGACAGAATACTACAAAGCATTGCTGAAACAAATGAAAGAAAGCCTAAATAAATGAGGACAGTCTATGTTCATGATTCAGAAGACAAAATATTGTTAAAATGTCAGTTTTACCCAAATTTATTAACAGGTTCAACAAAATCCCCCCCAAAATTCCAACAGCCTTCTTTGCTTAAATGGAAAAGGTAATTGTCAAATTTAATTGGAAGGATAAGAGGTCCCAAATAAACAGAAACATCTTGTAAAGGAAGAATGAAGTAGAACTTTCAATACAGGACATTAAATCATATTGCAAAGTTAGAGTGGTCAAACCTGCTAACTATAGAATTGCCATATGATCCAGCAATCCCTCTACTGGATATATACCCAGAAGAATTGAAAACAAAGACATGAACAGATATATACACACTAATGTTGATAGTGGCATTATTCACTATTGCCAAAAGTTCGAAACAACCCAAATGTCCATCAACAGATTAATGGATAAGCAAACACTGGTATATACATACTATGGAATATTACTCAGCTGTAAGGGCAGCAGAATTAACACATGGGATAATGTAGTTGAACCTTCAAGAGTTTATGTTAAGTGAAGTAAGCCAGGCACTGAAGGACAAATATTGCATGACCTCACTGATATGAATTAAGCAAATTAAGAAGACTCACAGAGTTAGAGTCTGGAAGACAGGTTTACAAGAGACAGAAAGGGAGTAGAGGGTTGTGAGCTAATGCCCATATGGGCAAGATCTTTGCTAAGGTGGAAGGGTGTAGTTATACAGTGGATGGGCATGACAGTGTTGCAGTGATTCTATTCAGTTGGGCAGTCCTACCCTGTGAGGGAGCTAAAATGGAGAGGTTGTACTGCCCATGGAACTGTGGAGAGGTTCAAGGGAGGGAGCAGATGAACTCTGGGGATTTTCGGGTATATAGTTAAAAGTACAATGTAGGAATTTTTTTTTTTTTTGGCTAATACAGCAGGAGAGGGATACTGGTTTATGGTGCTAGATGGGGGCGGGGCAGGGGGAAGGTGGGTGGGAATCCAGGACAGAGAGTACCTGGGGAGGATTCTGGGTAGTATGTTTAGTGTTGATCCTGTCATAGAGCATTTTATCAGTGGGTGGAGAACCACACAATGAACAGGAAGGTGTTGATCTCCCATCCTTAGGATTCCTGCTATGTTCTCAAATAGAGGGACAGGAGTCTCTCAAGTGCAAAGGCAGTGCCTAATAGGGGAAGACAGGCCAGTATGTGAAGCTCTCAATGTTGTTGCAAGTAACTATGAATCTTGTTCTTCATGGAGTGACACCTGGTGGTTGCCATAGGCCCTGAGGGAAGAGGGAGAAATAGAATAGATGGAACATGGGGCATCTTGGTATTATTGGAATTGTTTATCATGATATTGCAATGTTGGATATAGGCCATTTTAAATTTCATTGAAATTTATAAAAGTGTAAGCTCCAAATTGTAAGCCACAATATTAATCATTGACAATGGTTAGAAGCAATGCTTCAATATTTGTACATCAATTTTCTAACAAATGTATGACCCACATGCAAAAATGTTATTATTAGGGGAAAGTGGAGAAGGGGGAACATGTTTGGTATATGGGAATCCCCCATATTCTGTATGTGACTTTTCTGTAACCTAAAGCTTCTTTGATGATAAAATGAAAGAAACAAGACACAAGGGGAATGAATGGAAGGAAATGTCACTGTACATACAAGACAACAGAACTTATGGGATGAAAGACATAATGCAAAGTTTTTATTAATTTTATTTGTTATCATTTCTTTTATTGTTTCATATTAATTTATTTTTTTAATTTTTATTTGCCATTTTTAAAACTATCATTATTCATTTTCTTATTAATTTTAGTCAGTTATTTTGTTGGCTTCATTTTTTAAGAAGTTTTGGATCACAGAAGGGCTACAACTGTGGCAGGGGAGAATCACTGGTGTGGGGTGTCAGTGATGGGTGATACATGGGAGGATTTCCACCTCAGGCATACCTATAATGCATATGAATGGATTCAGGTGTACATGGGGCATTGTTATGGTGGGTGGAGATCTGAATAATAACAAAAAATATCCAATTCCCATCCTGGGGAGTTCTGTCACATCCTCTAATAAGACATCAAGAATACCCCAAGTACAGGGGCAGTGATTAATGAGGGAGGATGGACCATTGATAGGCCCTTGATATTGATGACTGTACTTATGAAACTTCTTTTGAAATTGAAATTCAGCCTAGTGTTACATGTTGCCTAAGTTATGTCCTGAGAGATTTCCTTGATGCACAAATGTGGCCTCTTTCTAAGCTAAACTCAGCATATAAATTCATTACCATCCCCCTGGCTTGGGACATGATATCTAGTGATGAATCTCCTAGGTACAGAGGGATTATTACTAACTGCCAACTAACAATGCACCAGGAAAAAGACCTTGGCCAAAAGGGGGAAAGGGTAAAGACAAATGAGTTTTTATGGCTAAGAGATTTCAAAGTGAGTCGGGAGGTCATCCCAGAGGATACGCTTTATGCACCTCTCGGCAGGATCTCATTGACTGCCACAGTAAATGTTGCCTCAAATAGTGGGCTCCTGAGGGCCCTAGAGACATCCAGACACTATAGGCAGGACTGATAGCTCAGGAGTTTTGTGCCCTGCCAGGGGGACCTACTTTGGAATCTATGCTCCCCAGTGTGGGAGAGTTGGACTTAGTCATGCTTTCCCTACACAAAGCTCTTCTGTCCCTTCTATCTGAAACCATATTTAGTACTAGAGTTGATAGGTTTATGTCAAAGAAACTTAAATCTTTGGGCTTTCCATGTGCCAGTCAGGCCCTGAATCTTAACAGAGTTGCCACACCTACCCTCAAGTTCATTGGACTTACCCAGAATAGCTAACAAGGAAATGATGATGGACAACAACCATCCAAAGGAATAGAGAGAGTCTACAAGTGCAAGCAAGATGGGCCCATCCATCTGCCCCATGGGATCAGAGCCCCATCTCAACCGGAGGCGGAGTGGGCATCACCATCACAGAATCTTCAGGATTCGGGAATGAATGATGGGTTAGGGTAGACTTACTGTTATTGTGCTATAGAGTTATTGCTATACTAGCAATGGAAGAACTTTTGTCATTGATATGGAGGCAGTTCCCACCAGAGGTTCTGAGGTGAGGAAGAGGGGAAAAATAGTTTTAATATAGGGGCATTTTCAGGACTTTGGAATTGTCCAGAATGACATTGCAATGACAGGAGAAGCCATTATATATCTTGTCATAACTTACAAAATTGTGCAGGAGAGAGTTTAAACTATAATGTAAACTATAATCCACACTTAGTGGAAATGCTCTAATATGTGTTGTACCATATTGTAACAAATGTACCACACTAATTGTAACAAATGTATCACACTAATGAAGGATGTTGTTAATGTGTAAAAGTGTGGGAGAGGTAGGGAGTAAAGCATATGGGAATCCACTACATTTTTATGTAACATTTATGTAATCTAAATATATTTAAATTTTTAAAATATTGATACAAGAATAAACATATTGACCAATGGAAACAAACTGAGAATTCAGAAATAGAACCACACATCTACAGCCAACTGATATTTGAGAAGGCTGCCAAGTCCACCAAAATGGTGCAGAATACTCTCTTAAATAAATGATGTTGGGAAAACTGGATATCCATCTCCAAAAGAATGAAAGAGAACCCTATTTCACAAATTATGCAAAAATTAACTCAAGATAAATCAAAAACATAAATTTAAAAGAAAGGATCAAACAAGTAGAAGAAAATGTAGGGAAGCAACTTTGAGTTATTATGGTTCACAATGGTTTCATAAACTTTACACCCAAAGCATAAGCAACAAAAGAAAAATTAAATTAATGGGAACTTCTCAAAAACAAACACTTTTGTGCTCCAAAAGATTTTGTCAAGAAATTTTAAAGGCAGCCTACTTAATTGGAGGAAGCATTTGAAAGCCATCATCCGATAAGGGTCTAATGCCCAGCAGATTTCAAGAAATATTACAACTCATCAATAAAAAGACAAACAACCCAATGAAAAAATGAGTAAAAGACATAAATAGACATTTTCCAAAGAAGACATGCAAAAGGCTAAAAAGCCCATGAAAAATGTTTAACATCTCTTGACATTATGGCATTGCAAATCAAAATTATAATGAGATATCATTTCAAAACTATTAGATTAGCCACTATAAAAAAATCCCTGAAAACTACAAATGTTGGTAAGGATGTGGAGAAATAGGAATACTCATCCACTGCAAGTGGGAATGTGAAATGGTGCAAATGTTGTGGAGGACAGTTTGGCTGTAACTCAGGAAGCTAAGTATTGAATTGCCATATGAGTAATCACACTACTAGATATATACCCAGGAGAACTGAAAGCAAGGACATGAACATATAAATGTACATCAGTGTTCATAGTTTCATTATTCACTATTGCCAAAAATGCAAGCAACCCAGATGTCCAACAGATGAATGGCTAAACAAAATATGGTACAAACATATGAAGGAATATCATTCAGCTGTAAGAAGGATTGAAGTTCTGACAGGTATAGCAATATGGATGAAGCTTGAGGACTTACATTATGTGAAATAACTAAGACACCAAAGGACAAATATTGTATGATTTGAAAGTTATATAGCTAGATACTTCTGTGGAATATAAAGGTATTCTGGATGCTCTAAGTATGTTTTCTGGATAGAGAACCACAGAGGAGATAAAATATTAAACATTCCATCTGGGGAAGTTCTGCTAATTGCTCAAATAAGTTCACAAAAAGCTCTGGATTATATAAGCCTTATCTAATAACAAAAATACTCCAATAAGCCAAGAACTTCATGAACCTTATTTCATGGACTAATGAAATTAATCCTAAGTATCATTAATGTCTAGGATTTGCCTCCTGAAAACTTACTTTTTACTGAAATGTGGCCTCTTTCTTAGCCAAAATCTTTAAAGGAATTCACCACCTTCCTCCGGATGTGAGACACGACTCCCAGAAATGAGCATCCCTGGCACTAAGGGATTAACATGGATGCATTTGGAGAAATAACTTGATTAAAAGGGGAGACCCCTCAATAAAAGAGTATTATGGCTAAGAGATTTCAAATGAGTCAGGAGGTCATTCCAGAGGTTATGCTTATGCAGATCTCAGCCAGACTTAACATACTGCCACAGTAAACAAAGCCTCAAAAAAAGAAGTGCTCCTGAGGGCTTTTAGGACATCCAGACACCATAGGCAAGACTCATGGCCTCATGAAATTAATACCCACTCAGTAGGTCTTATCTAGGAATATATATAAATCTATTTCCCCAATATAACAAAGGTATACTTATTTATAAATTCCCTAAACACAGTTCTCCTTTTACCTAAATCTATAATTTTCAATTAACTTGTTAAGTATACTTCTCAGAGAAGGAAAAATTTTGGAGTGTTTATATGGTGGTTGGGCCCTGAATCTTAGCCAAGATGTGGACAACTCCTATGCTCTGGTTTTATGGGTCTACCCTGGATAACCTACAGAATTAGGAGGATGGATCAACTCCACCCCTAAAAACAAGAGTATCTTCAACTTCATGGAAGCAATTCCATTCGGCTGCCCCAGAGGATACTTACATCCCTTTACAGCCTGAAACCATCCTAAACCTCTCAAGACCAAGGAGTAAACAAAAATGGGGAGGGGGAGTGAAACCACTGACCAGAACAGATGTATTGTTATTGTAGTTGTTAATTGAGTTCCTTGTAACATGGATATAAGTAAATTTTTAAATTAAAAAAAAGTATCTCAGCTGATTGGAGAACAACTTGAGAAGAAAATAACAGTTGATATGAATGTAAACACTCATCTTTAAGAAATTCTACAAGTGATCTCTAAGAAACAGGAATGGAAGCAAATTATGCAAGAACTGAAGGAACAGAAAAAAGTGCTTGAGCACTCCAATGCCAGAATGAAAGAGGTTGCGGATGATAAAGTGGACCAGATACAATCTGTCACTGAAACTGTGCTAAAGGCCATAAATTTGCCTGATCACTTTAGAGAAGCACTTATGGGAGATAATCCCTTGAAATTAGGCAAAAAGAGGTAATCAGAAAATGGAGAACACATATTCTATGATTTGGCACTTGATCTGAATGAACTCATTAATATTGTGAACTTAAATGCTTCCTCTAAAAGCCTGGAATGAGAAAAAAAAAACACCCAAGAAAATATGTGAAGAAAATCAAGTGACCTAAGAAATTACAGGGCACATAAAAATCTTCAGAATGAGTAAGCATCTTTACCGTCTGAAAATTTGCTGCTAGAAAATGAGATGGAGAAGTTTCAGACAAAACTTCAAATACATTCTGAGGGCCATGAGAAACATACGTTGTGGCTTGGGGGCAATTCAGTTGAGGAGGAATCTTACTATTCAGAAATGAAGAAGAAACTTTGCAAAGTGTATGGAAACATGAGCTTCACATATCAGAAGCACAACCTCTACAAGAAGTTTGCTGAAGACCTGTACAAAGATTTGGAAAGAACCAATTCCTTTTATAAACCAGGTTCTATCCTATAAGAAGATAGCTGAAAAAGGGGATCTGGGAGCTCTGTTCCCTGAGAAAATGCCCAAAAAGTTAGGAAAAGAAAGCCATTAAAATAGGGAGATATTGGTGAAAATAGACTTGAAGTCCCAGTTTTTCTCAGGTGTTCCTTTTGCCCCTGATGTTCCACCTGCAAACTTCAGGCACCTGAATGTTTCATTCAATCTTCAGAGCTGTTGACCACTCATCATCCTCAATTACAGCAAGACAACTGTTGGGATTTTTTCCCCTTAAAATTAATTTTGACTGATCTAATTTTAGTTAAATACAGTCACTTAAATGATAATAAAATTGATGTTTTTATTGAACTTTGATATCACTTATAATCCCTAGGATAGTATTTTACAAATACATAGTTTTTTGTTACAGCAGTTCTGAATAATTGCATTGTATTTGAACCTGTAGAATTAGATACTATATTATGTTTTAATTGAGAAAAGAGTATAGCAGTAGTTTTGTTAATGATAGTATTGGTGTTGGAATATTAATGTTTTTTTTGTGTGTGTGTGTGTGTGTGTGTGTGGAAAACAAAAAGAATACCTCCCAAAGCAGAGCAAAAAACCCACAAAAACAAAACTAGTGACATTTCTCACTGCTCAGAACTATATGTCTGCATCAAACATGAGGTTTCATTTTAAAAGACACTTCAGAAATATTATCACCGTAAATATGGTAGAGCACATCAGTACCAGTTTTCCTTGGTTTATTTTGAATACATCATAATATCTTTCTCCTATGGGGAAATTAAGATCTCTCAACTGGCCCCTATAATGGCCCTGATACTTCCTTGAGCACCTACAGTAGAAGTTTCAGGGAGGCTGACATTCTGTGTGAATTAATTTCCTCCTGAGGAGATGTGCTATGAAGAATACAAGACTGTTGTAGAAAAATGCCACTGTGTATGTAGAGTTGATTGCCTGCCTAGAAAAAAAAGACGGTTTCTAACAATCATGAGGAAATAAAAAAGTGTTGAAACATCTGTACAAAGGGCCCTAGAAAAATGTTATACAAATATTTTGTGCATAGAATTGGAAATACTTCAAATCATTACTGGCATAAAACTTGAGATTCTCACTGCTTGAGATTCTTGACTACTTCTTCCCTATAGTTTGCTTTTTAGAAGTCCCTCAACTGGAAAGCATCAAACAAAATATCAAAGAGTATATCAAAACTTTTCACACAGCGAAGTATCCATGTGATAATCTTCCCAGCACTATGAGAATTACTTAAACCCATCCATAAAATATTTTTGTTATTCTTAGGTATAAAGGATGTATCTTTAGCAACCATTATTGTAGTTAAATTTTTTAAGTTTATTTTTAAAAATGAATTTGTTATTTTAAAATTTACAAGAAATAACTAGAAAAAATTTTCATGTTTGTAAAACTTAAGTTTCTTGATTGGCACAGCCTACCACATAAAGGGCACATTAATTAAAACACATGGTTAAAAATACCAGTATAGAGCTTCAGAAATTCATAAATAAAATATCAAATTGTAAAAAAAATATTTAAAGGAAAGAGAAATATTACACTATTTATCCAGTTGCTGAAGTTAAATGAATATTAGTTTCTTAATGTTGAACACCTTCTGGAAAGGATTCTTAGTAAAAAGGGAAGCTTCATGGGATTTAATGGAAGTATAAAATGGCTAATCAATGCAACCCACACAATGCTGGCTCAGCTTGTGAGAATAAGAAAAATAAAACCCTTTACGTAATGAGAGGATACATTTTTATGTTTTTTTTTTGTTTTTTTGTTTTTTGTTTTTTTTTTTGAAAAGTGTGTCATATAGTATAAGCAATCTCTGGTATTTTGCCTGAAAAATCCAACTGTTTATTGCTATATCTCATTCTGTAGATCAAAAGGACAGATATCTAAAGAGATATCAACCCACCCAAATATAGATGTAAGATCACCAACAGAAGTTAGACTGACAGCACTGGATAGAACAATGTTTTATCCACATAGATAACAGAGAAGGGTCAGCTTTAAAAGTGGACATTGGGCCCTATATACAATAGCTCTCAACCCATGGCCAATGCAGGGAAATATATTATGAGCTATACCCATTCTTGTGTCTGTGTGTCATAGTTGATGACAAAGACTCCCTCCAACAAAAACCAGGCTGCGTCCAGGAAATATATATAATATGCTGAAGGAAATAGGGAAAGGAATGTACCAGCATTCCCCTCATCTTTTAGGGGATTGTTTTATCCAGCCAGGCTGACATACTTGTTTCTGAGCGAAGGATGCATTTGTGATTCCAGGGAAAGATGGTAGGCCATGTGAGGGCTTTCCCCTACTACAGCTTATCCCCAATTTTGGAAGGAACCCAATAGATAAATATTTTGAATGGCCCATCATCAAGTTCATATGGCGAGCTACATGTCTGGAGCATGGAATTCAGTTATGATAGATGACAGTTGTGTGCACCATTAAAAATGAGGTAACACTTGAGGAGGGTATCAGATAAGATCTCCTGAAGTACGGAGATCAAGCCTGCTTGGAGGAGGAATAGAAACCAGTTACCTCATCCATTGCCTAGACCAAATTAGCTGACAAGGTCAAAGGTCTTTATTTTTTAAATTTTGTGGTTGAAATGAATTGCATTTTTCATGTTCTGTGTTTTATTCACAACATGTACAGATTTATTTATGTAAAAGCAATATTTTTTTCTCATTTAGTGAATGAATCCACTGCTTGTGTCTTTCAAATGTCCCAGAATCTAAGCTTTTGGAGGGCAGTGACTGATGCACTGTTTACCTCATATTGGTGTAGATGAATTAAGTAATGATTTAAGTGTAGAATTAAATCCACTTTTTATAATATTGAACATGATATATACAGCCTTTTTGAGTTTATGTAAATAAATTCTGTGGATGAGGATATGTTCTGCTAGGTGGAAGGCACTGGGTCAATACAGGCTAGGGAAGCAGCTGTGGCTCAATCAGTAGGGCTCCCGTTTACCATATGGGAGGCCCCGGGTTCAGTTCCCAGGGCCTCCTGGTGAAGGCAAGCTCACCTGCACGGCGTGGTTAGCTGACCCAGCGAGCACAAGCAGCAAGGGGGGGATAAATGAATTAAAAAAAAATCTTAAAAAAAAATACAGGATAATTTCTGTTTTGAGATGACTCTCATGTGCAAAAGAGCCCAATCTGAGGGTTTTAGGTGATATTTTGTGTTGTTTATATTTATCCCTTCTGAGTGAAATTGTGAAACACATATCCTATTCCACATTGCCCTCACCATTTTGGGGCAGAGACCTTATACAAATGATTTCCACCTCTAAAAAAACATCCCGCTTCCCTTAATGCCAATAGTAGTGTAATCCCGTTTATCTGCTAGTTAGGTGGTAAACAGGTATTTTTCATATCTTTGTATTTTTTAGTTTTTAGTTTTCTGGGCATCAGCACATTGCCAATACCAATAATGTTTGGCAAAATCCATCTGGCCACCCCATATGAACAATACACTTTTTGATGTAAGTTGTATAGAAGCTCCTCCCTCCTGGCAGTGACTCATAAATAGGTAGTTGTCATTTCCAGGCTAGTTGAGTCTAGATTTACATCTATCCAAACACCTGTGTGGTGTTCCTGCCCTAAAGGAATACTTGTGGTGTTCCATACCTCAGTGGTACTGCACACACTAGATTTTACAGAGAACCAGTTCTATGCCCTAGATACTATATACTGGGCTGCCTAGTCATATACTTCCATAGTGTTGTTAACCATTGTAGCAGCAAATTTAGGCTCAAGAGCAACATCTTCAGAAAGAAATCACACTATTTGTTTACAATAGTCATTAGGAATTTCTCCCACGTAGGGTCTGGTATCATTCAAGTATTTTTGTTGGCTTTATTTTTTTTTTTTACTGTACTTTTTTTTTATTTCAGAAGTTGTGGTTTTACAAAAATAATATGCATAAATTTCAGAATTTCCATATACCACCTCACCAACAACACTATAAATTGTTGTGGAACATTTGTTACAATTGATAATAGCATTTCTTGGTAATTATATTTTTTGCTAACAGTAGATACTTAAATATAAACCACCTAAAGTTTACCCTATTAAACACATATAATTCAGTGCTGTTAATTACACTCACAATAATGTGCTACCATGGCCCCAGGATGTGTATATACATTAAGGGTGATGTGCCACATTGATGAAGGATGTTTGTTTGGGATGTTGTGGGAGGTATGGGAGGTGGGGAACATGGGAATCTCTATAATTTCTGTGTACTATCTAGGTAATCTAAGCACATATATATATATATATATATATATATATATATATATATAATAACATTTATGTAAGCAAATGCACATATATGCATACATATTTATATATCATTTTACAAATATTGGTATGTATTGTGAAAAATTTGATTTTTAACCACAATAATAAAAATAATAATAATGTGCTACCATCGCCAACATTCATTTCCAAACCTTGACAATAAACATAAATAGAAATTCTGTAAAAATTAAGCATCAGCTCTCCAGTCTCTAATGCCAATATGTCTGCTGAGAATCTATATTCTATATTTTAACTCTATGAATTTGCTTAGTATATTTAATTCCTATCAGTGAGAACCAAATACATTTGTCCTTTTGTGTCTGCCTTTTTTCACTCAGCATAATGTCCTCAAGGTTCATCCATGTATGCATCAGGACTTCATTGCTTCTTACAGCAGTATAATGCTCCGTCATATAGATGAGTAATAGTACATTGAATGTATATGCCAAGTTTTAGATTACATAAATGTTAAGTAAAAATTAAGGGGATTCCCATATACCCCAACCCTCCCCCTTCTCAGACTTTTCCCCATTATGAACATCTTTGATTGTTGTAGTACATTTGTTACAATTGATGCATACATACTGAAGCATTGCTAATAACCAGGGTCTAGGGCTTACTTTATTGTTTAAACTTTGCACTGCACCATTTTATTGGTTTTGATTAAAGGTGTTGCTCAAATGTGGCCTCTCTCTAAGCCAACCTCAGCATAAAAACTCACTATCTTCCCCCCTGGCAATGGGACATGACTGCCAAGTATGAGCCTCCCTGACACAAATGGATTAATACCAAGCACCAACTAGTGAAGTATTTGGAAAAATACCTTGATCAAAAGGGGGAAATATTAAATACAAATTAGTTTTTATGGCTAAGATATATCAAAGTGAGTTAGGAGGTCATTCCAAAGGTTATGCTTATGCACTTCTTAGGAGGATCACTCTGACTGCCACAGTAAACTGTGCCTCAGGCAAGGGAGCTCCTGAGGGCTCTTGAGACATTTAGACATTATAGACAGACAGTTCCAGGAAATTGGCACCCTCTCAGTGGGCCTTACTTTGGAATATATGATAACCTTTATCCTCTATGTAACAGAGTTAGATCTTTATAATTTTCATACACATGACTCTTATGACCCTTTTATTTGAACCTATAATTAGCACTATACTCATCAAATAGGTGTCCCAGATACTTATATCTTCTGGCTGTTCATATGCTGGTTGAGCCCTGAATCTCAGCAGAGTTGCAGCCAATACCTACTCCCCAGTTCATCTGATTCACCCAGGAAAACTAACAAAAGGATGATGATGGACAATGTTCATTCCCCAAAATCAGAGAGAATCAACAACTGCAAGCAAGAGAGTTCCATCTATCTTCAAATGGGACCTAAGCCTCTCTCTGAGAATACATTGTCCATGTTGTTTAACTCAGATGAATTGGCTCCAGTTATGCAGTCCAAGTAGCAAAATTCATCTTGAACAAACATGCATAGCATATAATGTTGTTCACCCATCCTGAAGGGTTGGTAATGCCAGGCATAAACAGAGGTATACTGGTGCCAAGTGTTTTGAAACCCCTTGAATATTCATTTAGAGTACCACAAGAGGGAATTATCTGAAGGTCACATCACTTCCAGGTTGGAATTGGTAGGCACTTGCGTGATACAGCAGTCCAGTCCACTAACCACCCCTGGAAAATGTGCTCCTGTGAAAAAAAGGAAAAGAGTAGTTTGGTATACTGAGATTGGAATTTCTCCGGTGTAGCCTAACAAGGTGATTGCTTGGTCCTCCTCTCTCAAATCTCAGCATTTCTCAACAAATACTACAGTTATGTGTGTTCTTTCTTGCTGCAGTGCAGTGTTTAATGTCCAAATAGTTTTAGTTAGGTGAGAGTACCAACCAGTAAGCTGCCTTTTTTGATGGCCATTGCATAGTTGTGATTTTAGTTGCCCACATTTGTTTGGGGGGTGGGTGACAGCAAGTATGAAAGGTCTGTCTTTTATGTAGGATATGTGCCCATTCTTGGGTCCTGTTTTCTGTAAATGAGGTAACTTGATTTGATTTGGGATGACTATTTGAATATGTGACACAGGTTTTTCTCTGTGGCTGCAAAGTGGCCTCTACATTTGTATGGTGCATGGAAATTTCCCACATCTGGAGTATGAGTCTGCAGCATAAATACAGCACTGGAACTCATGTATAAAGGCAATGATTTTATGTGGTAAAGATGCCACACACATTTGGGCTGTGGTGGTTATGCTCATGTGTCAAATTGGTCAGGTAATGTTGCTCAGTTGTTTGGTTAGGCAAGCATTGTCTTACTTGTACTGTGAGGTCATTTCATGGACTTAAAGCATCAGTGAATTGTTTTCACCTATGGCTGATTACATCCACAATCAACTGAGGAGATTCCCTTCAACAATGAGTAAGTTGAAGGCTTTAAAAGGAGAAGTGATTTCAGACATCAGGAAAGAGAATTCCCATCTCTATTTCAGCGAGCAAACTTCTAATAGGGAGTTCTTTGAGGATTTCATTAGAATTCCTGCCCTACTGAGTTCAGACTCATACATGCCCATGGTCATGTGAAACTATTATATAAAATATCTTATTTACAGATATCTCCCATCAGTTCTGTTTCTATAGTGATCCCTGCATAATACATGGGAACTATGCACCAGCTGATGTGCCCCAGCTCAAAACCTTGTATGATCTGGGCTCACTGGAAAGAATCACATGAAGGTGTTGCATTGTTGGCTTTTATTTCTTTAGGATGATTCATTCTGATTTGACCCACTCTTGCATCTGATGTGGGTTTCCATGTCCCATTCAATGATGATTTGGCAGTTAACCATGACATGTTGGGAACATGCTTGGACAGCAAAGGAAATTTATATTTGGTTCTGCTTTAAATGGGCCTTTGCCATGGACATCAACTTAGGTGACATATAGATCTCATTTTCAGCTCATAAGCTGTTACTTTAATCCCTGTCCCCAAAGTGGGAGCTGCCATTGACAATAACTTCTGTTTTTCTTTGCCTGGTATGCTACTCTGACTATTGGCCCAAGTGGTCCATAGAAATTATAGCTGTTGGGCAAACTCTTGGACCTTCTCGGTGTTTACTGCTAAATCTATAGTTGTAATAATATTTATGAAGTTTTGTGGAGCTTGTTAAACCAGTTTTTTTGTTGGTGAGTCCATCAATGAAGATGTCATCCATGTAGTGGATGACAACTACTTTTGGGATATTTGGACTTCCTATAAGTCTAGCCTTACCCACTGGAGACAAATTGGAGAAGAGTTAAGATATCTCTGTGAGAGCACAGTAAATGAATAGTGTAAGATGTTGATCTTGGTCCTAACTCACAGCAGGTTGGAGAAGGTATTAGCCAGGTCAATAACAGCATCCCCAGTGTAGGCTCCCACCAACTCAGAGAAAGCAATGATATCAGGTATTGCAGGGATGAAGGGTGATAGTCACCATGTTCCTTAAGCCTTTTTATAGGTCAGACTGGCCTACTACTCTGCAACATTCCTGCCTGCAGTAAATGGGAACTGACAAATTAATGTCCTTTTTTCCCCACAAGCTATGTGGAACTGTTTTTGTTGAAATATCTGGCAGGGCTGGGAAAACTCTAGTGGTGAGCAGGAGTAGACATGCCCTGGAGATATTGTTCAGACTTCTCACCCATCAAGTGATGGTGCAGATTTGTGATATAGGCAGCCAAAATGTCAATACTTATGATGCACTTTGTGGTGGAAAACATGGTCACTGGTGTCCAAAATGGCCCACATGGCTCCACCTAGAAGTGCAAGTTGCACCTGCTTGTCATAGATCACCATGTCCACCCCAGAAACCTACAAATGCCAGTAGCTTGCACTTGCCCCTGACAGGCTCTGGGATTACTCTCACTTGGACACATGTTTCTAAGAGCCCCATGAAGGTTTGGCTCCCCCATTTTTTCCCATTTTCCTAAACAGGACTGTGGAGCTGCCAAACTCCAGAAGGGACCAAGGGATGTTGGCCCCACCCTTAATCATTTTTAAAATGGGAATATATTGTGGTACAGGAGAGGGGGGGTTATCATCCCTATATAACACATAATGCTCACAGTTGGAATTGTCATCCCCTCATCCTGATCAGGGAGCAGGGAGGCCTTATTAGCTGTCATTTTCCAACTCCCACAGTTTTGTTCAGTGACAGAGAGGGTGGTGATGCTGGATTTTAAATCTTTTTAGTCCTTTGAGCTTCTTCTTCCTTTAAGGTTCAAACTAGGGACTTAACACCTAACTTACTGGGACCCCCATTAACCCATCTGTGTTGGCTGAGTTCTTCCCTATACATTTCCCTGAATTCTGCTCTGTTTTCCTTTTGAATAAATAACCAAAGCCACATTGTCCAGTTGGTGGGACATGTCTCTATCCTTTGTCTTTCCCTGGTTGCTCATTTTATTCCACTTATGGCCCTTCAGGTGGGAGCTTCCCATTTCAGGGCTGCAAGGGCCTGTCCTTCCAAGCCTGCCTTGTAGAGAAGACTGACACCTTATTTCTACCCCAGAGCTGGACATTATGTGGGAGCTTTCTTACCACTTTTCACCATCATTGCTGGGGACAGAAAAAGACAATTGGCAAGGGCCCGCTTTCATGAATCTCTCCAATGCTGACCAAGGTAGGATTATTTCATCCACATTGTGCCCCTGAGCAGGGTCATATAGTCAAGTACATATCATCTTTACCTTCAGTGCAGTTACAGCTTCAAATGCAGTTTTACTTTGGCATAAGTCACTCACAGTTGGAAATTTCTCTCTCATACTTCGAGCAACCCAGACTAAAAGTGGCTTGGGCTTGTTCATATCTCTATCTTATCAGTTGTCCTTTTTGATACTAGCAAAAATACCTTGAGCAGAGAGTCAGAGGTCATATTTTCCATACTGAAACCCTCAGCCCTAGACATCTGAGCCTGCAATGTCCTGACATTGAACAGATGTGCCAACCTAACTGCATGAATTTCCCCTGACTTCTGCCAACATCTATCATTTTAACTTCCATATTTTGACCTCAAAAAATACCTCATTATAACAGTTTCAATTTTGGTAATGCCAAGGGTAGTTAGCAGCTGGTTCTTGCAAACAGCCCAAACTTGGTGGATTGCCTACACAGGGACCCTAGATTTTTCTCTTGTCATTTGAAACTCTTGAGACACCAATGTTTTCTGAGTGACAGACGTGTGCACGGGCAGCCAGAAAACAGTGTATAGTATCCCTACTCTTCCTAGAACCCACTTCCATCATCTCCACCTATATCTACCACATTAAATCCTCCATGTTCATAGGAGGCTGCTTACATCCCATTAGACCCCACATAGCCAAAGATAAGCCAGCTCCTCAGTGAGCCAGTCACCTCTCTGGAGAGCTGACATGACTCTGTGATGAAAAAACTGGGAACCCATTAATCCTTCACCATGGGATGGTTTACTTGTTTGGGGACCCAACCAATGTGGACAATCTATCTTCCAGAAAGGGAGACACATAAAGAGATGTCAGCCCACTCAGTATAGATGTTGAGTCACCAACAGAACCACATCTCACAACCCTAGATCAAACAATTTTTCAATCACACAAATAAGAGACACATTAATTCAGTTTCTCTACTGGGCATTGGGTTCCCATAGCCAGTACGTCTAAATATATGACCAAAGCAGAGAGACATTTTAAGTGCAACACCTTCTCTTTTTGTGTCTTAGTGGAGGAAACAGGTTCTCCCCACCAGGGAAAATTATATAATACCATGGAAAGGGATCATAAAACATACTCACCAGAATAAGACTGCCTCCAGTGAATATTTACATATGCTTAAGGCAATAAGAGAATGAATGTAGCAATAGGTAGCTTCCTTATGTACAAAGGTGTTGTATTTTATATTGTCTGGCCAACAGGAGGCAATTTTGTATCCCAGATTTAGGCAACATGCCATGCTAAGAGTATCCTCTACTACACACTCCCTTCTGTAATTATTTGTTTTTCATTGTGCAGAAGGTTTGAATGCAGTGAGCATGGCATGTGCTTTCTTAGCCATAAGAGATCAAAAGCATCCAACATAGAAAAGATATTCCACGCTGAGGGCCAATTGTTTATATTCCATGTGCCACAACCTTATTCTGTAGTTGTGCATCAATACCATTTTACTGTTTCATACAAATATTTGTATAATGATGAATGCAAAAATGCAGTTTTAGTTGAAATTTTTAATTCAAAACATTTGAGATTTTCTTCCATGCTGACAGTATCAAGTCCCTTGAAAGTATCTCCATTGTTTAGGTACCTGCTAAAGGGCCCTTCCCTGGTCTTCTCCATGTGATATCATTGTTTTCTTTTAGCTCAAAACCATCTGAAATATTATCCAAAGCATTAAACAATGTGAAACATTTTCCAGATGAATGCATGGATTACACATCAGTATGAATTTGAGAAAACTAGGATACAGAAATTTATAGCTCACTACCACATATGCAAACAGAAACCTAAAAGGGTATGTATTATCCAAACTATATATTAGCAGGAATAGATTCAGTTTTAAGATCATAATATCAAATATAAATTATACTTCATTCTAATTTTTCAGAATTTATAAAACCAAACTATTCTTGGGAGCTTAAAATATCTGTGGAACATTCTTCCTAGAGCAGTGTTAATCACTTTGATCTGCAAGCTATAGATGGGGGCGTTTATGAATGGTGGTAGCATAGTGTAGAACATAGCTGTAATAAGATTACTAAGAGATGCTTCATTTGCAGTAGGACCTAAGACAGCAGTCAACAAAGAAATCACAAACAATATGAGAATTGCCAACTGTAGAGTACATGTGGATAAGGCTTTGTTATGGGTTTCCACAGAACACATCTTAAGCTCCATCGAAAATATGTCAATATAGGATTTTAACAAAAGAACAGAATATAGTAAGATAATACAAGCACTTATAAGCAAAGCTATAGACTCAGAAATTCAGACACCTGAAGAGGAGATCCTTAAAATTTGAGACACGTCACAGAAATATAGATGGATCACATTGGATTCTGTGAAGGGAAGCCTGAACATGACGACTGTGTGGATAGCAAAAAAGACCAAACCACTTGCCCATGAGCCACCAGCTGCCTTTGTGCACAGATATGGGGTGATGGTGAGCCCATAGTGCAGAGGGCGGCAAATGGCAACACAGCGATCATAGGACATCACCACAAGGAAGGCCAGCTCTGCTGATCCAAAGAGGATAAACAGGAAAATCTGAAAGGCACATGCTAGGAGAGAAATCAATTTATTGCCTGTCAGAGAATTCACCACCATTTGCAGAAGATTAACTGAAATGCAACAAAGATCTATAAAAGATAAATTGGCAATAAAGAAATACATTGGAGAGTGTAGATGTGGGTTGGCTGCAATGGCAGTTACAGTTAAGAGATTCCCAGTCAGGGCACCTAGATAAATCTCTAAGAATATCAGACCTTGTAAGACTTGGAGCTCCTGGGAAGTTGAGATATCCATGAGGAGGAATTCTGTGAATATAGTGAGATTGCTCATATTTTCTAATATGTTGCAGTCTCCCAAAAGTCAGAGTATAATATGATAAAATATGCTAAAAATTAAATGGAGACAGACCACATTACTTGCAAATAAAATGCCACCATTGTTATCAATATATCGCTTTTCATCAGGAATTCAGTATAAACTAAATGGAAAAAAGATACTTTGAAATCAATGAATGCACATATTTCTCTTTTCATTTTCTTTCCTGTAAAAATATATCAATTTTAACATTCTCAGAATCAGAGAATCTAAATTCATTAAATGATTTAAAATGAATCAAGACATAAACTGGGCCTGGACATATGCAGTGACTATTTTCTCATTTTCTTCATTAGTGGATGGTCATCCAGATATGATGTATAATAGACTCTGCATAGCCCATTTGTTTGTAGAGTCCACAGCTACTACTGAGGCTGTTTTTGTACCCTCAGATTAGTATGTTTATTGACATCTTATATTCTTTGGTCAGCTGACTTAAATACTGTTCTTATTTTTAAAAAGTAATCATTTGTTCAGAAGTTCTTTTGAGAATGATTAATTTAAAGGAGTCCAGATAGAGTATGCCTCACCACTCTTTCATTTCAGTTGTAATATTAGACATACCTGTGAATGCTTTTTTTCCTCCTTTGTCTCAAAGTCCATAAATGATTTTATTTAATTAAAATAATAATCAATTCCATTTTACTATTATATTGTGAGCCAAAGTTTCCTTGCTGTCTCTCTAGTTCTGCTTCTCACCTGTACATTGTATCAAAGGCAGGCATCCCACCTGACATCACTCCTCTTCAAGGCATCCTTTCTTCTTCAGGCATGAATTCCAATATATGATGAAGAATTAATTTTTGCCCAGGTCTCTTGCCTAGATGTTTTTTTTTTTTTCCGGTTTTGCTGAATTCTCCTTACTCAAAATAACTAGTGTCACACAAATATTTTGCTTGCGCTTGTCTTGAAGTATTCCATATCATAAATAAACACATTGCATCTGAATTATATTTTCAGTTCTAAAACTAAATATCTTAAGGTGTATCAGTTCAAAACTACTTAATTTTTATATGTGGAAAACTTAGAAGGATAATAACTATAAGAATATTAGAATTTGCAATCTTAATATTCTATTTATATAATCCATTTTAATGAAAATTGTATGCTATTTCACTATGTTATTTGTGGACTATAATCATAGTAATCATTGACATTCTGACACAATTCACTTCCTTGAATATACTCATTTGAATTCTAGTATATTTGCAAAATATTTTATGCAAGTTTTTTATTTAATAATCTTTAGTTATGCATGTTACTTTTATCAACTTCTTTTTCATCAATAGTAAAAGTCTTATAGGCAGAGAACTTTATTAAAATATCAAAGACAATACTTGGTGTTTAAGTTGATACTATTAATCAAAGGGCAGGTTATTGAACAATTCAAACTTCTAGATGAGTTTTTAATTTTCCTTTATCAAAATCATGCATTGTAATTGCTCTTTTGAATTCTCATTCCTACTCTCCATCTCTACAGATTGCCTTTTTCTCCTTGTTCTGTACAAATTCTCAAGTTTCCCTTCTACTTCAGAGTGCAGTATGATGGAAAAATTCATAGTCCTGGGTGTAAGAGGAAAATAGAGATTTCAAGTTTTTTTATGAGTCATTACCTCAGGAATATGTAGAAATTATTTATTTCACAATTTCAAAATGTGGGAAAAAAGAAAATGAGAGGGATAATTATTCTTCATGAATTGTTAAAAACATGAAATATAATAGTATATTCAAAATCTACATAAAGCATATCTAGTCCCTAAGATCCAGCAAATCAATATAAGAAACTGTTCGTGTAAAAACTTATCTCAAATGAAGTTGTTTTTGCTTACTTAGATTGATTTCTATGAAACACAATAACTCAATGTTGCTTCTGATTACCTTAGCTATCATTTACAATCTAGTCCAAGTAATATTTCTTTACAAGTGCTTATGCTAGTTTAATTTCTTGCTAATTTTTGTGACATTATATTTTCTATATTCTGAGTCCAGATATCATCAGACACCATTTTTAAAACCAATCACCTATAATAAAGTAGAAGTAACATATGCTAAACATCTTGAGACATATCACAGCTATTTCAGTGAATTTTTTGATATCTGTTTTAGAGAAAAAAACCATGAATTTAAACATATAATTATACCTGATAGATAATGAATCACATTTATCATCTGTGACATGAATATTTCTTTGGCACAATTATAGATATTTTACAAAATCTATGATCTTGCCGTGTTTTTCTCAGAATAAAATTCATTAAGTCACTTCTCAGGGAGATTTACATTTAGCTTTAATCATATGATCAATTCTTCTTTTAGATTCTTTGTATACATGTTTATTCCTTATAAAGCATATATATGTGTCATCCCTCTCAGTAGACCTGGAGGGATGATGATTGCACAATCCAGTGAGACCAATTTTCCATTCACTCTTGATTTGCAAGGGTATAGTAGCTATATATTTGAGATTTAGTTAAATCTTCAGTTAAATTTGTAGCAGTGCTTAATATCAATAAAATTAGTTCAGATTTTTTTTGTTTAAAAATATTTTTAAAAGTTTCATTGGTCACTGTTGATTCTTTACATTTTAATATTCTCATACTATAATTATTTATATTATAATATATAAATAAAATTGTGCAAAACCCAATAAAATATAATTTCTAAGTGTTTAGAATAGCATTTTGGCATGAAAGAAAGTCATATATTATTGATTTATTTTAATGAAATAATTAACAGCAACAAAGACAAAAATTTTCCAGTACCACTAAAGTAAAGAAAAATGGAATACATTTTAGAATGGATTTTAAAAAGAAAAGAAGTAAAAATGCCTGTGGAACAGTGTGGGACTATTGTCAAAGGTATTTGAAGAAATCCTCATATATAGTATATGCAATAATCAAAGTTACTCCTCAATTTTTTTTATTTTGCCCAATCCTGAAAGAAGCAGCGCATTTGTCATTTTCTGAAAATTCTTTTTAAAAATGTCAGTCAGGATATTGTCAGAATGTGAGAGAGTTTGAAAATCTCCCAGGAAAGACTTGGAAATGCAGTCTCTGAAATAGCAGTTTCCAAATATGCCTAAAGTTTGCCAACACAGTTATATCAGTTGGGAACATTTGGTGAGCAGATGAAAAATGTCAAATCTATAAAAACAGAATTCCACTTGAATAAATATAGGACATTTTTGTCTTTACCACAGTCAGGAACTTTCAAAATATACTTAGAATATGCATGATGGAAACAGCCTTGGATAGGGCTTCCATGTTGTTCCACAGGTGAGAAATCCATGCTGTACTTATTTTAACACCAGCCCCAGTGGAGATGACCACAGCTGCAGAATCAGACTCATCTTTTTGCTGTCAGGAGGACAGAGGGCTATGCAAGCTGCATTACCATCACTGTGCTCCATGACTCAGCCGTGGTGCAACCCCTTGCCTGTGTGCACTTGGGGCTCTAGGTACATCCTGCGTCCAAGATTAAATAGCTTGAGAAGAGAGAGATAAAGCAGCACAGGGTAATGTCTGACTCATCTCACCCAACAGGTGCTGACCAAAGCAGAGGGAGTGTCTCTGTGGCTTGGCCTCGATTTGAGGGTGCCACTTTTCCATTTCCAATAAAGCTTAAGTCTACCCAAACCCAAGGTGGGCCTGTCCTGGGCCACCCTCAGAGTCCTTGTCAGAAAAGATCTGCTCTTCTTGACTCTCCACACCCTCTGCCCTACCCTCACACAAATGGGTGGTCCTGCTGGGCTCTACAAAGGTGATGGTGTCCTCTGTAACTGATGTGGGGTTGTCTGTCTTCCCCTCCCTATGAATCATGGGATGGTTTAGTATGACCTCCAGGCTTTTTACCTGAACATTTTACCACTCCATGAGGTCCCTCTGTCTCTAAAGGTACTAATTGCTCTAAAGATTGGAATTCAATGGGAATTGGAGAGAAAACTGCATTCTTAGGCCTTTTATATACCAGTGTACAGATGACTCTGATCTCCAATCCTCTCCGATTTTGGGTGTGAGCCACCACCACCTCCAAGACCCTTACTCAAACCTGTCTATGGGTGGGTCCTTTTGGGAACTTACAATTATTTTTAGGCGACACATATTACCGAATGTATTATTGCTATTGATGGATTGTCTATGTGCACCGCTTTTAGCCTTCACCCTCAAGCCATTGCAGGAATAACTGGAATTAGGGTCATTTTTGGACATATGATAGACAACCTCCCTAATTCATGGGTACAGCTAATAGTCTGACAATTTTTTTCACACAACTGGAAAGCCCATAAAACAAACTCCACTGAGGGGATGACCATTGTGATAAATTCAGGTTTGCTCCTAATAGCTCTCATGTATGCATGTGGATGCTCACTAGTAAGTACCCATCATTGATGAGGGAGAACATAAGCAACAAAGAAACCTTGCTTCTCAACTAAATACAGACTTACAAGTCCTCCACCCCAGATCAAATAGATTTAAAACCACTTTACCTTTGGATCCACAAGAGGACAGTCCATGAGAATTTAGATGGACTGTTCAGAGTGGTCTACATACGTGTACTACCACTTTCATCAGAAGATTCTGGATGAGAATGAAAAAGGTCCCACCTGCCAGACTCTGGCCAAGGGTAGAAATATTGCCCATCAACACAGTTCTGAGCCAATAGGCTGAGAATTTCTGAGTAGGAGGATCATATCCTTCCTTTCATCCAATCCAGAGGATTCACTGAATGCTGACTGCAGTTGACAATTTCTGCAAATTGTAATTACATGTGTGCTGCTGACCGAGGCCACATTATCTAGGCCCTACAAGATGACTTTTGTGTCCTGTTTTGCTTTTCTCAACATATTGCATCTGATAATGGCTCTGGATTTGTGACCCAAGATATACATTAGTGTCCCTATCATGTGACATCCAATTGACTCTCCATGCTCTAAGCCACAGTTATTACTGTGCATCATCATAGACAAAGACAGGCTAAATAAAGCTGCTGATAAATAGGGAGAAGCTAACTCCAATTCTGGATTACAATTTCCAGTGAGCAGACTCCGGTCTTCTTGCAGCAATTCCCTGCAAGGGCCCTTCTCATCTGCACATATGGTTGATCAGAAGTCTGATCCAACTCTTTTAATTGTACAGCTTTCTTTTTTTAAAGTAATAATATGTTTTTATTTTTTAAAAGACACTTAGATTACATAAATGGTACATGAAAAATATAGGGATTCTCATATGCCCCACTCCCCACACTGCCCACATCCTCCCACATAAACATCCTTCATTAGTGTGGCACATTCATTGCAATTGATAAATGCATCCTGAGGCTTTGCCATTAGGTCCATAAGGGTACTTCAAGGGCCTTCCATCCTCTATCATAGTTCTTGATAGACTCAAATGTGGGAGAATAAGAAAAATATTAAATTGAAATGTATAAGAAGTTATGAAAATGTATTGTAAAATAATTTTAATAATTCAGGATTTGTGCTGAGGTAATCTGAAACATGATGTTTCTTTCTCATTCAGCTATATAAAATGATTTCCTATAAAATATTTACATTCCTTTTGCATCCATCTCTACCAGACAAAACTGTCAGAAATTCAATGCTTCAGGCAATTCTAAACCAAGGAATACACTAAATCGTGGAGACTGTACTTTGAACCCCAAGGCAGAAAGTACCACAGTGGGAAGTCATATTAATGCCTTGTTATTTTAAATTAATTTATAACCTTGGTTTGCCCTAACATTGAAACCTCTTTGTTTCAACGCATGTGCCATCTGAAATTTTACTTATTTGTATACTCTGACTATAAGGATACTGTATTAGCACTGGAAGGCATTGAGGTCAGCTTCAA
The DNA here is from genome assembly GCA_026826555.1 of Tolypeutes matacus. Lineage (NCBI taxonomy): Eukaryota > Metazoa > Chordata > Mammalia > Cingulata > Chlamyphoridae > Tolypeutes > Tolypeutes matacus. The sequence goes on from JAKSZT010054574.1 coordinate 938,379, forward strand.
TATACTGTCCAGAGTAGTTTCAGAACTAAAAATAATGCTCTGGCCTATCTAAAAATTTTAGGTAAAAGCCTCCTGGCTCTCCAAAACAGACTCAATCTTTTCAAGGCTTGGCAATGTTTGAAGGTCTTGGTTATGCTCAATACTTTTGATAAATCTGATCAATGTGCTTGGAGTGATTTTGGTCATAGACTTGGTTACCATACCCTCAAAGTAAAGACCTGTTCTTTTCACACACCCCTCCAAGTACATTCCATTCAGGTCCATGTCAGGATAGTTTATATTTCTCACTTGGAGCATGAAAAGCCAAAGGGTGTAGATGAGAAGTCTAACACCTGATTAACAACTTTCATATCAGAGTGACATCATCAATATGGTAACATAAGATAAGCCCCTGGAAAAGTGATCCCTCACAATCAACTAATAAAAGGACAAATGCCACCTCTTGGAACTCTACAGTATGATAGAGATAAAGACTGTGAAGGTATCCACAAATGATGACTGGAAGAAAAAGAAAAGTAAACACCAAAATGGTAGGAGATTTTTGACATGGACCCAGCAGTCTGGAATACTACATATCACTTGGTCCCATACACTTAATAGTTCTACAAAGCAATGTGGCCTGGATCCTTCCTGCCATAGATGTAGACCATAAATCCACTCACAACATCAAGTTACAACCATACATATATCCAGGCACAGGAACCCAAGTGCACAGAGACCCAGGGCACAAAGAGCTAATGAGTGTCACATGCAAACGTACCACAGGGAATAAAAGAGACTATGGCATAACCATTGGCAAGAAGTGCACACGCTCAATCCATTCTTTATTTTAGCTGGATCACCTAAATGCAATGTGAAACTCTCTAGGTTGAATCCATCAGGCTCTCTAGGGTGGATATACTAAATGGAAGAAGCCAGAAGCAAAAAACCTCATGGAAATAAAAACAGGGGCAGGGCATGAAATTGAACTGCTGCCAAACAGGACTAAGCTCAGAATTAAAAATGTATAAATAAAAAGCGGCACTGAATGAGGGAGGAAATTTAAACAAATAATAGGAGCTGGAGAGAAAATTCTACAGAAAAACAATAAGATTAAGATTGCAGGAGAAGGAAGAGAGGAATGGAAGCTTTCTCCAAAGAGACATGTAAATGGTAAAAAGCATTTGAAATTATGGTTAGGAAATGCAAATCAAAACCACAACGAAATATCTTTTCACTCCCACTATAAAGGCTTCTATTAAAAACACAGAAAATTACGAGTTTTAGAGTGGATGTGGAGAAATAAGAACTCTCATTCATTGCTGGTGGGAATGTAAATTGTTGCAGCCACTGTGAAAGACAGTTTGGCAGTTCTGCAGAAAGCTAAGTATGGAACTAAAATTTAACTGGGCAATCCCACTACAAGATACATAACTTAAAGTATTGAAAGCAGGGTTCCAAGCAGATATTTGTACACAAATGTTAATAGCAACTTTTTTCCAAAGTGCCAAAAGGTGGAAGCAATCCAAATGTCCATCAAACAATGAATGGCTAAACTAAATGTGGGATATACAAACAAGGGAATTTTATTCATCATTAAAAAGGAATGAGATTATGATTCATGTCTTAACATGGATGATACTTGAAGACATTATGCTGAGTGAAATCCAATCTCACTGATATGAAATAACTAGAATTAGCATATTCAAAAACTTGGAATCTAGAATATAGGATACCAAGGCCTGGGTTGTGAGTAAGGAAGGCATAGCTAAAGCTTAAATTTTATAAAATTTCAAATTGGTTTGGTTTAAAGTTTTGGTGATGTAATAGATTGTTGTAATGGTAACACAAAATTGTTAATGTAATTAATAGCAATGAATTATATACGTGAATGTGGTTAAAAGAGGAGGTTTTTGGTTGTATCTATGTTACTTGATTGAAAATGTAAGGATAAAACATAGTACTGTACAATATAATGAACCCTATTTTAAATGATGAATGAATATTTTTTCATGAATTATAACAACTGTATCATACTAATGTAAGGTGTTAATAGCAGGGTGGTATGGTATATTGGAATGCATTATTTTTTATATTATGCATGATATTTCTGTAAATGTATAACTTCTCTGAAGAAAAAAATTTAAAAAACAATCAAAAAAAGAGAAAAAAACCATAAACACAAAACTTTTCATGTGATTTTTTCACTCCTGTAATTCCATAGGCAATTACAAAAACTACTGGCGGGCTACATATTGGGAAAGTTGCCTTACACATGCACTCTTGGTGCTCAGCCAATGCATTGCATTTTCTGAAGGTAGTTGACATCAAGGTCCTAGTCTCCTTTGGTTGCGCACGCTCTTGTTCATTTCAGCATTCCTAGGCTTGGAGCCTCCATTTAGAGGCCACTCCATCAGGGACTCTGAACCAAGGCCTTCCTCCCATGCCTCACTTGAGAATTTATTTGCAGAAGGAGGTAGAATATGGCATGAGAAAATATTCCTTGAGAATATTTTCTTCACTCTAAGAAGTTTTGCAAACTGAGACACACCATCCTGCCCCAGACTCTGGATCCATAAAACTACAGGAGTCTTTTGTTTGGGGGGCCCTCAGAAGTGAGATGACCCCATGCCTGGGCTGATCCATCCAACCTTCATCAGATGGCAACATTCTATGAGGGAATGGAAGATGGGTGATTCAGGGCCTATAGCTGTTCGGGAATTTGATGCAATTATGAATTCCAAAAATATAATTGGATCATGTTTTATAAAGGGTATTTATTTGGGGAGGAGGCAAGATGGCGTTGGTGTAGGAGGGCACACACTGCAAGCTCCCAGAGCAAGGCGGATTGGGGACGGGGTCCTGCCCGGGGGTCTGTGCTGTGCACGCGTGGAGTGAGAAGCTTGGGACATCTATCTGCGCAGATCAGCGGCGTGGACCGAACGGTGGAGATTCGTGAGTTTTGAGGCTGCCGGTGGAGGTTGGCATAGGCGGCTGAGCCCCGCGGATACGGAAAAAAAATAATAAAACGGCCATTTGGAGCCGCGGGCGGGGCGAAAAAAGTTTTATTTTCTGGGGAGCTGGCTGCCTGGTGCCCCTTGGACCTTGTGTGAACAGAGCAAACGAGCTAGTCAGCACCCGGTGAACTGGAGAGGGGATTTTGGTCGGGGAACGGAGCTGAGTTCCCTAGCCACCCAGGGATAAGACCCGGGCCGCTGCGGAGCCAGGAGGAAGGGACACTTCCCAAAAAAGGGAGGGTTCGGTTGGAAGACAGGGAAGGGTATTTTATATTTTTAGACATCGATCTGGCTGCCTGCACCGCCCCATAGCTTTGGGGAACAGATAAGCCGACCTGAAGTAGCATAAGGCTGAGAGCAGACGCGAATCTGCACTCAAACTGATTTACTGAGCAGCCCGGTGATGCTAGAGCTCGGCGCCAGAAGGGACGGAATCTGCCGTCTTTAGCACTCCTCACTGACTAACATCAGAGTTTCAGCTAACCTGGGGAGTCCGGAAAGTGGGACGTGCTTGATTAATTTCCACGGGCCCAGCTAGGGTCCCTTCCGTAAGGGGGTTGGTCTAGAAGAGGAATTATTTTGGGTCCTGCATTTGGCTTAAAAAAAAAAAAAAAAAAAGTGAGGTCACCTCAACAAATGAAAAATAAATTCTTTTTAATTTAGTTTAATAGCTAAAAGCTGCTTCAGGACCTGCATATAGAACCCTGTGGGGAAATTCATTGATAAACACAAGTAGGCAGAAAGGATCCACGTGGACCCTAGGGGAATCATTGACCCCCCTTAGCTCTGTTTGACTGCTTGCCTGGGTGGATCTTTGGTTTCTCTCTGTTACTTTCTGGTCTATTGCTATTACTCCCATTTTCCTCCCCCCTTCCTTTTTCCTTTTATTTTATTTTTTAAATAGGTGCTGCCAGCTGGTAGCTTATTTGCTGGGCTTCTTATTCAGTAATTTCCCACTCGCTGTATATATTGATTCTGTATTACAAACTATCGCTTATCCTTCCTGCATGATTCTGCCTTCTGTTTTCTGTTGTGGCTCTTAGAGACAACATTTTTTCATAGGCCCACAACTTAAGGGTGTCAATTTTTATCCCATCTATTTTGTTTTCTTCTTTTTTTTTCTTTTCTTTTTTTTTTTTATTAGTATTAACTTTTTCCTTTCAGACCTTTATCTACTATTTCTCTACCTCCTCATAATTCTAGCCTTCTAAATCACTATACATATATATTCCTCCATTTGTTTAACCAGTCCATTGTAGGAACTCCATATTTTTTCCTAGTACTCTACACTGCCTACACAAGTTAAATATTCATCTCATTAAGTCTCATTTTGCCCCTCTTCTAACTTTTATCAATATTTCTATTATCCTTCTGCCTTCCTTACATCTTTTGATTCTTCTGGCCCTAACCTTTTGCCTCCAAGCGAACATAGAAAGAAGTAAGGAAATAAAATAAGAAGAAAAACTGCCAAAGAGAAAACTTAACTCACACGCAGAACCAACAGCTAAATAAAATTCTAGAGCATAGAGAAAAGCTAATCAACTGAACAAACCCATCAAGATAATATGATGACCAGAGGGCAACAGAAAAATACAAATGACTCTGAAAAACTGGAAAACATGGAACAGTCCAGTGCACAAAATAAAAACCAGGAAGTAATGCAGTACATCGAACAACTAATCAAAGCTATCCAAACAAATATCATGGACCAACTTAAAGAACTGAAGGAAGAGATTAAGGATATAAAGAAGACACTGGGAGAACATACTGAAGAAATAGCTAACACACCTAAAAAGGTAATGGATATGATGGCGAACAAAGACA
>JAKSZT010054574.1:948198-1017673 GCA_026826555.1 Tolypeutes matacus
AGCCTCCTTGTTGCTCAAATGTGGCCTCTCTCTAAGCCAAACTCAGCATATGATTGCATTACCTTCCCCCCAACGTGGGACATGACTCCCGGGGATGAGCCTCCCTGGCAACGAGGGATTAATACCAAGTGCCAACTGGCAGCTTTTGCGCAGTGGCAGTATTGTAGCCAATGAGGTTTATCCGAGGCACGATTATTGCTAATTGAAAACTTTTCCCAAGTGCCAACTGGCAACACAACTGGAAAAAGACCTTGAATAAAAGGGGGAAATGGTAAAGACAAATGAGTTCAAGTGGCTAAGAGACTTCAAAGAGAGTCGGGAGGTCATCCCAGAGGTAACTCTTATGCACACCTCAGTAGGAGCTCATAGAACATCTAAGTGCCTATCACCCCACTCAGTGGGGTTCCTGAGAGCTCTCGAGACACCCTGGTCCTATATAAGGGGGGTAGCCCCAGAGACTGATGCCTTATCAGTGGGTTCTATTTTGGAATCTGTGCTCCTGAGAGTGACAGAATTAGACTCAAATAAGTCCTCTCTGCACATGGTTCACCAGTCCCTTCTATTCAAACCTACATGTGGTGCTGGAGTTTCTTAGGTATACTTCCAGAGACTGGAGCCTCCCGCCTACCTATGTGCCAGGTGTGCGTGAAATCTAGGTGGAGCTGCAACTCCTACCCTACAGCTCAATGGACTCATCCAAGTCACCTGGTGAGGAGACAACGATGGGAAATGGCCATCCCAGGGAATGGAGAGGGCCTGCATCTGCAGGCAGGATCATCCCACCCACCAGATCCATGGGATATAAGCCCTCTCTCACTTGGAGTTGGAGTGGACATCACCATCCCAGTCGCCTCTGGATTGGGGGAAGAACTATGGACTAAAGTGGACTTGATGGTATTCTCTTGCTCACATATGGTGATTCTTGCAATGCAAGAAATTATAACAATGAGGTGGAGCCAGTGGCCACTCGACATTTTTTGGGTAGGGAAGGGATGAGCAGTTGAAATACAGGGTCTTCTTTGGGAGTTGGAGGTTGTCCTGAGTACTGTTGTGGCAATGGATGCAGGCCATTTTAAATCAGCACACACCACTCATAACTGAGTGGGAGAGCGTGTGGTCTACAGTGTGAACTGTGGTCTATGGTTGGTGGCAAGGCTCCAGGATGTGTAAGTTCATTGAGGTTGGTGGGCCACACTGTGGGAGATGTTTGTGTTGGATGTGGTGGGAGGTGTGGGAGGTGGGCAACATGGGAATCCCAGTGGGTTCCGTGTAATATTTTAGGTAATCTAAGCACCTCTTAAAATATATGTATATATATATATAAATAACATTTTTGTAAGCAAATACACATATATGCATATATATTTATATATCATTTTGCAAATGTTTGTATGTATTGTGAGAATTTTGATTTTTACCCATAAAAAAAAAAAAAAAAAAAGGGTATTTATTTGGGGTAGAAATCCACAGATATCAGGCCATAAAGCGTTAAGTTTCTTCTCTCACCACTGTCCATTGTCACCTGTTATAGCAAGACAGCTGCTGGCGTTTGCCAGGGTTCAGGCTTCTGGGGTTCCTCTCTTCCTGGGGCTGCGTTTCTCTCCGGGCTTAGCTCCTGTTTCCTCCACAAGTTCAGCTGTAGATGATCAGGCGAACGGCTTGCTTCTCTTCTCCTGGGGCCTTCTTTCCAACATCAAAACGGCTTCTCAAAAGACTGCTTCAACTGTCCTTTGCCTTGCCTTTTATATTTAATTCCCCACCCACCAAGGGGTAGGGCTCAACGTCCTAATCCTAACCTAATCATGCCCAGATTAACAGATCAGTTTACAAGCATGATTCAATTATATTTTTGGAATTCATAATTACATCAAATTCCCCAATGGTTACACCTGTTTTAAAATTTTTATCCTAAACCCAACAATTTCCATGTGCTTTGCTTGATGCATTCTAAGTCATAAAGAAAATAATATTTTAACTGTAACAGTCATTTTCCCCAAATAATTAATTTAATATCAAGTAAAGAAATAAAGGACCAGTGCAACAAAACAAAGAGCACAGCTATAGACCTGTTCATATACAACCACGTACAATGTTCAGATGTAGTGAGGGGGTAATACAGTAAAAATAATAAATATTTCCTATCAAATGGTGCTTGTGTAGTTATATAATTATTTTGGATAAAATGAAATTTTATGCCTACCTCTCACCATACAAAATAACATAGATTAAATGACAAAATAGGAAAGTCAACACTATAATTATTTTAGAGAGAAATTATTTTATAACCTTTACCCAAGCATCGAATAGTAAACAGTTTTTTGTAAAGATAATCAAGTTCTTAAATCCACACTCTCCCCTTCCCTTGTATTTTATTTGGCCTAAGCTTGCTACATCACCAATCTTTATATCTATGGGTACTGGAATGCAATCCTCTTATAGGAATGAGTACTAAAATGGGAAGAATAATACAAACTACATCAAGCATACCCTATTAAAATTGAAGATTTGCATAATCAACAAACAATGGACATGCTTTTTAGCAAGAGATACATTTTTGTTATTCTGGCTACTGAGACTAGCCATGGTACAATGGTACATGTACAATGGTACATGGTACAATGGTTTGGAGTTGTATTTCCCCAGAAAAAAACATGTTCTTAAAGATAATCCATTCCTGTTTAAACCCATTGTAAGTAGGACATTTTGATGAGGTTTCTTCAGTTAAGGTGTTGCCTTCCTCACCCAGGATGGTTCTTAATCCTCTTATTGGAGTCCTTTATAGGCAGAATGGAATTCAGACAGACAGAAAAGCAAAGATGGAGTAGCTAGAAGCTGAGCATCCATGGAACCCAGGAGAGAAGAAAAAGACCAGAAGACACTTCCACTTGCCTTGCCATGTGACAGAGTAGCCCAGGACTAAAGATCACTAGCAGCCATTCCCCAAACACCAGTCTTAGGAAAGAAATCATCACCTTGATGATACCTTGATTTGGACTTTCTCTTAGTATCAAATCTGAGGCTTCTCATTGTTTAAGCCACCTCTTTGCACAGTATTTGCTTTAGCTGCTTAGGAAACAAAAACAATGGGTTAATCACTTAAATCTCAAAACATTCTTACCTCTAAGGAGAGAGAAATAATGTTAGTACTAAAATTTTTAGTTAATCCTTTAAAATTAACTCATTTTAATTTAATTAACGCATCTATTCTCTTTTCCAAGAGATTGGGTTTTATCTTCTCTTCTATATTAAATAAATGTGCATTTCCCTATGCTTTTGGAACCAGTTTGTGTTCTTTACAGCTCAATATTTGAGAAGCAACCTCTGTTATCTGTTTCCATAATGAAAAAAATAAGACCCTACAATGTGCAAAAAGTGAATATAAGATCAGAGCTGACTTGTGAGCTGGGTTTAAACAGTCAACTGATTTGCTAATAGATTTTGTGCTTCTTGCTCTTATGTATTTAAACAAAATTTCCTGATCTTTTCCTGATGGAGGGAGATGGTGTTTCTATCCTAGAATCCATGGATCAGCTGTACCTGAAGTCATGACTATAACATGTCAAAGTAGGGAAGAATTGAAAAATAAATCTTGGGGTGAAATAATAATGTTCCTGAGTAACTTTGAGGAGCAAATACCTGAAGTCTGACCAGTTTTCACATATTTCTTTATTAAAATTTAGAAATAATTTATTTATTTCTCCATTAAATACTTACTTTTTAGGTCATACCTCCCTTAAAATCTGGCACAGATATTTAGTCTAATAAAAATGTATATATCAGTTTTCTTGATAAAGAAACCATCAACACACTAGTTAGAAAAAGCAAAATTATGAAAACAATAGTAAGGGAACCATGAATTGATCCTAACAGATTTTTAAATAAATATATGAAGTGTGTGTCCAATGAATGGTGGAAGAAACCATAGGTTATAATATACATTGAAGCATCTGGGAAAGATATGGACATGCAATGCTGACATGTGTTTACTGATTGAGATTTTGATTAAACAAGAATGAAATAGCTTAACCTCATCCTGCTAACACCAGGATCCCCCAGCAGGCAGCCACATCTAGGTTAAAACTATCCGAAGTTCCCTGTTTATTGAAATAGATACTGAATAAAATGTTGTGGGGAATCATGGGTAGCTTTTACATATTGAAGTCTGACAGGAAAGAGAGCTGCAAAGTGGCATTGATGGGACATCCCAAAACCATGGCTGATTCCATGCATACTTATCATTAAACAACTCACCAACCAATTACATCCAGGGAAAAGAATTCATAATCAGATTTTAATCGTCTCAGACACAATTGTGTGCAGACATCTCAAGCTTATGCAGCACTGGCAGAAATGGAGAGTTTGAATGAAAAAGAACAGAAATCAATATTTTTAAGTGACCAAAAATATGCTGAGAGAAACCACTGGAGAGTGTCATATCATTACATTTCTATTAGATATAGTCAAAGATTTAAAGGATGATTTTTTTTTTTCATCTGTATTATGGTATGAGAAAAATATATTACTGATTAAAGACTGGTAGAATATTAGGGGACATTATGTATGTGTATAAACAATATTTCTACCATTAAATGTTCATTTCTAATGTTTGAAGAGCTCTCAATGGATATTTCTCATAATATATAGCTTTAATTCAAATATGTTAAAAATACTAAAGTGATCATTTATCTCTCTGTGATATTAAGAAAGAAATTGGTGATTAAATATTACATAAATCAAGTACAAAGAACAATTTCACATTAATGGAAAATTTAAGTTGAACTTCAGAAATCCGTAAAATACAATATCATATGATAAGAAGAAAATTTAAAAATTAGAAGCAAATGGTAGTAGATTTCTTTCAGGAATCCTGAGAGTTAGAATTAAGTAGATCTTGATATACAAATAGCTGGAAGGAAAAAAACTTGAAGAGAAATTCTATATGTGAATACAACTTAAAATAAAAATAAAATATGCTGAAATATAAAGATAATCACACATGAAAAGATTAAGAAATGTATAATCTTTTATGGCTGTTAATTGAATATAAAATCAGTGGTGTATTTACACAAGTAACAGCTATGAATAAGATCCAAGTGGGACAAATATGTTTTAAAATTTGTTGATGTATTCCTTAATTGTTAAAATATATAAATATATATTTTTGACATTGGATGAATATGTTCAAAGTTCAGATTTTTATAAGGATTATTAGTTTTGTATGACAGAAAGCCTGTTTCCTAACTAACTGCTTATATCTCAGTTGAATACTACATACTGAACCATAATGAGATGGATTTGTCAGCTGAATATAAATGAATATAAGTTCCTAAATGCCAATGATTTTTATATAGGATACTATATTTTAAAGATTTATTTTATTTATTTTTTCCACCCCCTTGTTTTTTGTGCTTGCTGCCTTGCTCTCTGTAACCATTCGTTGTGTGCTCTCTGTCCGCTTGTCTTCTCATCTTCTCTTTAAGAGGTACCAGGAACTGATCCTGGGACTCCGATTTGGGAAAGAGGCACTCAATCGCTTGTGCCACCTCAGCTCCCTGGTTTGTTGTGTCTCTCATTGTCTCTCCTCCTTGTCTCTTATTGTTGCATCAGCTCACCATGTGGGGCCAGCTCACTTTCATCAGGAGGCCCTGGGAAACAAACCTGGAACCTCCCATATGGTAGACAGGAGCCCAATTGTTTGAGCCACATCTGCTTCCCTAGATAGGATTCTAAAGTTAAAAATGCAAACTTCAATTAATTTAATGCTGAGGAAAAAAAATGGTTCATAAGTTCTTAGGCATCTAGAATGCTGACTAAACCTTAAGGAATTAGAAAAATAAAATTCATTCAGGGGGTGGATGTGACTCAGATGGTTTGGCATCCGTATCCCATATAGAGGGACCTGGGTAAAATCCCTGGGACCTCCCAATAAAAATTAAAAAATAAAAATAATTTAAAAAAAACTCATCAAACTTGAGAATAACAATTTTATATCTTATTGGTGGGAAAAGATAATCATAGAGAATAAGCAAAGTCTGCTATTCTGAAGGCAAGTACAATATACATGTATTGCTACATCTCACACAATTCTGTAACTGCAGAATCTTTGCTTTTCATCATGTAGAAAGCTTGAATGAAACAAGTATGGCATAAATCTTTTCATACAAAGCTCAGGGAAAGACCAAAATCTCGCAAATTATATTCTGTGTTAAAGGGTAAGTTTTTATAGACAACACATGAGAGATGTTATTAATGTGGGAATGTGTGGGATGGGGAAGGAGTTGGGCATATGGGAAACCTTTATATTTTTTTATGTAACATTATTTAATTTAAAGCTTTTTAAAAAATAAAAAACAAGCATTTCAAAAACAAAAAGAAAAATAAAACATGTATCAAATATAAATTAAATATTGTTATTTTTATTTTTTATATGAGTAAAACCTGCAGGGGAACTGAAAATATCTGTTGAACATTGTGCTTAGAGCATTCTTAATCCCTCCATTCCACAGATTATAGATCAGGGAGTTTGTAAGTAGAAGAGTCATTATGTAGAGCATGGCTTTGAGAAGATATTTAAAAGATGCTTCATCTGCAGTGAGACTTAAGACAGCAATCAATCCAGAGATTGTCAACATAATTAGAATTCCAAAATGTGGGGAGCAGGTGGAAAAGCCTTTATTATGGGCTTCCACAGAATGCATACTAAGCCTCATTGAAAATATATTAATATATGATATAAACAATAAGGTAGAATATGTAATGTCCATGCATGCACTTAATGCTGATACTACAAACTCAGAAAACCAAACATCTGTAAATTAGATCCTCAAAATTCGAGGTATATCACAGAAATATTGATGGATCATATTGGACTCTGAAGGGATACATGAACATGGTGTTGTGTGGATGGCAAAAGAGACCAACCCACATGCCCATGAAACACCTGCTGGTTGTGTGCACGAATGCAGGGTGATGGTGAGCCCATAATGCAGAGTGTGGCAAATGGCAACACAGCAATCATAGGACATCACCACAAGGAAGGACAACTCTTTGGTTCAAAGAAAATAACCATGAAAACTTTGCAGCACATACTGTGAGAGAAATCAATTTACTCCTTATTACTTGAGGAACAATATCTGAAATTCAGCAAAGACCTATGAGGGATAAATTGCCTATAAAGAAATGCATTAGAGAGCATAGTCTTGGGTTGGTCACAATGAGAGAAACAATGAGAAGATTCTAAGTCCGGGCTCTGAGAAAAATCACTAAGAACAGCAGACTTTGCAAGACTGATCAATCTCCCCTGAGCTTGAACTATTCATAAGGAGGAATTATTTGAAGATGGTGAAATTATTCATGTCTCTTTATATGATACAGTCTCCCTGGGAGTCAAAGTGTAAGTTTATAAGATGATGCTAAAAACCAAAATGGAAACAATCCACTATATTGGTAAATAATATGCAAACATTGACATCTATAAAAACTTGTAACCTGGAAAACATGATACAGAAAATCAACAAATGGCAGCTTTGTAAAATCAATGAATACACATATTCCTTTTTGTTGTTCCTAGTCCAACTTTGTTCAAATATATTAACATTAGAATTCATAGCATAAAAGTATCTATGACATGAGATTTATTATGAGATTGAGGTCCAACAACCTTTCAATCATTTAGCCATATTTACACTATTCCTGAAAAAGATCTTTTAAAACTGACTGAGCACTTCCAGTGATTGTGTACTTTATCTTCAATATCAAAAGGTCAACAACAAATGATTTATAAGAATTTTTTCTATTTGCTAGTGGTTTTCAACACCGCACATCTGTGAATGATTCTTTTCATGTACCAGGGAAAAAGGATGATTTCTGATATATCCCATTCTATGGCGGTATGACATAGAAATTGTTTCTTTTACACAATAACAGAATAGTTCTGAGGCTCTTAAGAAAATGGTTTTATTCCAAATGAAAGGACAAAATTATTCTTTATCATTCTATAATTTTAGTTGTTTTGTAAGAGAGGCAAGTTCTTTCTTTTCACCTTAATAACATTATCTTTTAAAGGGATATTTGATTAAAAAACTAATCAGTTCCAATTTCTTCATGGCACTGTGAATCTAGAGTTGCCTTGCTATCACTCTATTTTACTTTCTCACCTGGACACTGTATCTAAATAAAACCAGTCCATCTGAAATTACTCCTCCACAAAGCATCCATTCACCTTCAGGCATGAATTCCAATAGTTAATGAGGGGCTAACATTATGCCCAGATTCCTCCCCTGTATTCTTTTATAGATTCTTGAAATCTCCTCTACAGTAAAATAATATACCAACTTCAACTTGTTTAATTTTGCTTTTCTTGTAGCATTTCATAACATAAAGATATCTTGTTCCAATAATCATTCTTTCAAAGTTAAAACTAGTTACCTTTAAGTTTAATTTCAGTACTGAAATTAAATTTTCATGTGCTGAAAATTAATTGTCATGTGCTGAGGAATTATAACTATAAAAATAGAATTTGTATTTTACTAATATTTTATTTTTATAGAATCCTTTTTACTTTGCAATAATATTTTATATTTTTCAAGAACAGTTTAATCAATACTAATAATAAATTTGATTTGTTTACACTGGTTATATCCATGTAATTTCTAGTATTTACAAAATATTTGGGACTAATTGTTTTTCACTAACATATTTTCAATTAAGTGTGGTCTCTTCTAATACCCATAATTTTCGAAGTAGAGAAACAACTTCCCCAGATAACTTTATTAACTACCAAAACTTTATGAATGGTTAAGATGATAATGAACTATGGTATATGTCACCGAACTGAACTAGATTTACAATCATTTTTTAATATTTGCCTTACCAAAATTTTGTATTAGCAATTGATCATTAGAGGTCTACTTCCTATCTTCCTTGTCTTTAGATTGCACCTTTCTACTCAGTCTATAGAAATTTTCATTTCACTTTGCTAAATTTATCGTACTGTTTCTTCTTCGAAATGCATCGTGATGGTTAAATGAATAACCTTGTCCATTAGGGCTCAGAGTTTTTTTCCCCATGGTTATATTTACCTCAGGAATACTTTGAAAGTATTTACTTTATTATTTTTAAATGTAAACAAGAATATATTGAGTGGGATTGCCAATTCCTTGTCTATTGTTAAACAGATACCTAATGATTACTTAAAATGATAAGTAGAATCCATAGATGTTTCATTATATACAGATACTAAGTATGAGAAATCGTACATCTTAAAATCTACAGAGATGGTCTATACATGTCCACTGATATTTAATTATTATTTTTTTATTTATGGTGTTAGATTTCCATGATATGCTATTATAACTCTCTTTTACCTATACATTTCTTAGCTAGCCTTTAAAATCTAACTCTGGAAATATCCCATTCTTGTTGCCTACACTAGTCAAGTCTCAAAAGCATTTTTTTTCTCATTATGTTTTCAATCTTTTGAGTCCAGACTGTATATTCACAGACAGATCTTCAGTTACTATTTAAAATTGTATAGACTAGATATATTTTTAAACACCAGAATCAGAAAAATCCAGGATATTCAGTGATGACAAATTTATTATACTGGCAGAATAAATTAATTATGATAATGATCTGGAGGCATATCAGAGCTGTATCAGGGACTTTTCCTTAGCAATATCAAAGAAACAAATAAAATTAATTATGGAATTATACCTGAAAATGAGTCAACAAAGTTTATTTTCCCTAAGATAATTATATCTTTTGAAATATTTAAAGAGATGAACAAAATCCACAATATTGCTTCCTCCAGTGAATATAATTTCTCAGGAAGATACACATTTTGGATCCATTTGTCTTTTGGATTCTTTAGAAGCTTGATTTTTATTAGGAAGACACATATGTTTGGTATCTTTCATAAGCCCTGGTTAACTGGTGATTTCAAACTCAAGAGAACCAGCTTTCCTTCAACTAACACTTGGAAGGATTCTTTGCTTATACTCTTGAGATTAATTAAATTTGTTGTGGTATTTCCTTGGAATGAAATTAGCAATTTAGGGGGGCTGTCCTTATGAAAGGGAAGTATTCAATAGTATTTCCCAATTCACAGAAGGTTCAATGCATTTTCACTTTTATGTCAGATTATAAATGCAATTTATTTGCATATAGTAAATCTGTAAATTTATGTTATACCTAATAACATAGGTGTATAAAATACATTTTCTTAAGATATTGGACTAAAATTCTGGCATGAAAAAAATCATATGCATATTAAAGTTAACTGAAAATTTAAAAACCAGTCATTGACTAGCATATATTAAGTTTTAAAAAGTAGTACACATGAATTGATTTAAAAATTAAAACAAGAAAAAAAACAGAAGTTGTGGCATAGAGTTGGAGTTTTAAAAAAATCATTTGAGCAGATCCTCAGAAATGGATGTTAGCAATAAAGTTATGTACCCTACAGAATTTCAAATATTACCCCTAAGAAGAAATTCTTAGGAAACTAACAAAACTAGTCAATATATCATTATTCTGAAGATTTTTGTTATTTACTTCCAATCTGGAGAGAAGCATAACGTGGAAGAGGCTAAGAAACTCTGAGGAAAATCTGGGAAATGAAGGCTTAAAAATAGAAGTCTTTATGTTCCCCTACAGAATATCAACACAATTATAAAAGTTAACTGGGAAGTTAGTGCAGTAGAGACAGAAGTCAAATGTATGGAACTAGAAACACCCCTTGACAAAGGTTTCACAGAGTCACAGCAGATCTTTACTTTCATTATCACTCCATGTTCTCAGACAATCTCTGTGTATATTTGTACAGAAAGCTACACTATTAAGGTCACCTCAGCTTGATAGAGGCTGCAATATCTCCCTTATATGTACAGATAGTTCATTCTGTATCAAAATACATAGAAGAATTGGAAAGATTTGCCAACTAGAAATGCATAAGGGAAAAGTGTAAGCATATAGCAACAGAATTTTTATTTCTATGGAAACCACACTCAAAATAAAATACCAGCAAAAATATACATGCAAAAGCAAATTGTGTGAGGTTAAGTTACTATTGAAGAACATAAAATTAAAATACAATATATAAAAGCCATTTATTCTCAATTTTGGGGTTTCAGGGGCTCTTTACATAAAAATTATTGAGACCATAAAGAAATTATATTTATATAGATAATTATATCTATTAAATGACTATATTAGAAAATCAAACTGATACATGTATCAATATATATCTAAGTTGTTAAGAATCAATAATCCTTGCCAGATTAATACAACACATTTTATGATAGTGTTTTATTTTGCAAAACAAAATAAAACTTGTGAAAAAGAGATATTGCTTGACATTTTTGAAAATTCTTTAATTTCTAGATTAATAGGACACAGCTGGATTCTCACATTGACTTTTTCATTCATTACTTTGAAATGTTTTTGGTTGAAGTATATGAAGAAAAATGGTTTCACGTAGATAAGTATTTACAACTGAAAAGTTGTATATCAATAGCACTTTCAGATAACCATCATTGTTCTTCTACAAGTGGTGATTTTTTTTTAAAAGAAGACTGGTAACCTGTAATCTCCAGTCATATCAATGAAATTTTCATATTCTATTTGACAAATTCATTGACCTATTTGTGTGTTTACTCATGGATGATTTAATAACATCATGAAGTTTTACATATTGGTTTACAGAGTGATGTAGATCTTCTAAATATGATTTATATGATGATATAATACCAAAAATAATTCACAATTATCATCAACATTCCAATCAGAAGGGACTTAACTTTTGGGAAGCTTTCATGCTCACGTAGAGAAGACTATAATTCTTAATTCAATTAAAACTCACATTTTACCACTAGCAATTAATTTGGTTTGCTGTTATATTCTTTTTTCTAGAGAATGTCTGCCAAACACCAAAGTATGTATTGCTGTAGTCTGTCTTTTAGTAATTACTGTTAGTGAAACCCACTGCTTAATTGCCCTCAAGAAATTCATGTGGTTACTCAAGCTGATGAGACAATTGTTAATTTTATTAACTTGTTATTGCTGAGCTGTTAGAATAAACAAATTGTTATAACCAGATGCATCCCATGATCTTCAATTATTATCATAGCTAAATACTCTTTCATCAGTCTGTGTACCCTCTTTTTTCTTATCAAATTGAGCAAATGAGAACATTTTTCAGTAACAATATTTCATTTACGATATTAGAAATTTATTTCCCTTTACTTTTATTCAGGATAAAACTAGGTAGGAATTAACCAGTTTGGTTGAAGATTTCAATGAAAATCTTTTGTGTTTGCCATTTCTTCCTTACTTTCTCTTTTTTATATATCAAAGATTTCTACTCTTTTATTTATTTTTCCATATTATTTTCTTTCCTTCTAATTAATAGAAGTTCACTTTTTGTTCTTCTTTTCCTGGATTTATGAGTGCATATAATTAGTCACTATTTTACCCCTTTCTCCTTTTTCAGAATGAGTACTAACAGACATTAATTTATTTTCATTTCTATTCCACATATTTTGATATATTTTATTTTTACTATCATTCATTTCAAAATATGTTTTTATTAAATGTTACCTCTGATATATTTTTTATTTATAGATTGGATAAATGTTTGTTGCTAAATTTGCAAGGTTTTTTTTTTTTTTTGATTGACATCCAATTTAATTCCATTTTGACTTGAGAATATATTCAGTAAAATTAATTATAATGAATTCATGGAGATTTATTTAAAGGCTCGTCTGTGTTCCATGTTGGTATATACTCTAGGGAAATGCTCATGAAAATCTTACTGACATGCTGCTAAATACCTCCAGAATTTCTAAATTTAAAAAGTCTGACAATACAAAACAATGGTGACTTTATTACTCAATATAAACTCTCATGCATTTTGGTGTTTTTGAGAAGTGACAATAATTCATAAAAATTTGAGCACTTTCTAATAAAATTAATATGAAACATCAAGTAAAGTTTTCATTATGTACTCAAAAGAATTGAATGCATAGGTCAAAGAGATATTTGTACAAGATTGTTCTTAGTAGCAGATTTATTCATACAAGTTAATGGTGCAGGTGTTCTTCAAAGAAAAATTGATTAATAACTTGGGGTGTGCCTATGCAGTAGATACAGTTATATCTATTGCAGTTATATATACAGTTTTTTAAAGTAATAGAATACTGATAAACACATAAATATGGATGTGTTTTAAAAACATTATTTTGAGTTTTTAATAAAGAGCTTTGTACAAAAGAGAGACTATTGCATAAAGCAATTTATGTAAAGTTCTGGGGCAGGAAAAATTAACCAAAATAACACAAATGGATAATGGACCAAGGGTTTCCTCAGTGTAATGGGAAATATTTTTGATGATTAACTACATAGGAGAGGTGAACTCCATTGGATGAGGGTAATATGTGATAGGAGTTTGAGTTACAGTGGTGATTTCTTGTCAAATTTAAAAGAAACATACTAATTTAAGATATCTGATTTTGTTGTAAAAATTGAATAAATAAAAATCCCATACTCAAAAAATTAACATCAATTTATGATTGGAATACTGAGGTCTTTAGCAGGGAAAATTAATGAAGATCTCAACTTAATTTTATTTTATTTTTTATATATAATTTTTATTTTTTAAAGATACTTAGATTACATAAATATTACATAGAAAATATAAGGGATTCCCATATTCCCTGCTCCCTACACCTCCAATATTTTCCCACAATAACAACATCCTTCATTAGTGTGATATATTTGTAACAATTGCTGAACACATTTTGGAGCATTGCCACTGATAGCAGATGATAGATTACATTATAGTTTACTCTCTGTCACATGCAATTTATGACAAAATATATAATGATTTTTATCCACCACTGTATTGTCAAGCAGTACAACACCAATGACTCAAAAATGCCCCCATATTACACCTGTATTTCCCTCTGCCTCCCCTCAGAACCTCCAGTGGCCACTGCCTCCACATCAATGATAAAAGTTTCTCCATTGCTAGAATAACAATAAGTCACTAGTAGAATAATAGTAAGTCTACTTTAGACCATTGTTAATTCCCCAATCTTGAGGATTTAGGATGGTGAAGTCCTAAACACTCTGTGTTTAACTGAGAAGGGGCTTTGATGTCATGGGGCACATGGAAGGAACTATCTTGCTTTTAGCTGCAGACTGTCTCTGTTCCCTGGGATGGGCCTTGTCCATAATCATCACTTATTAGTTGTCTTGGGTGTGTCCAATGAACTGGAGAGTAAGTGTTGCAACTATGCTGAGATAAAGAGCCCAACTGATATATGGACAGACCAAAGATTTAAGTCTCTTGGATGTCACCTATCAAGTATTGTACTAATTATAAGTTCTTATATTAATTTGAGCAACATTGAATGATAAGATCATCTTGTCTTGGTTCAGTAAGGATAGCCTATTAAACACGGAAAAGTGGGCCATACTTTTCCATAGTCCCTGATTATTAGTAATAGCCCATGCTTTGTGAAACTCTTCTATGTAATGAAGAAATTAAATGTCAAAAAATCGATGTAACTTTCCATTTGGAAATCCCCAACCATGATTGTAAGCCATTTTATTCCACTTGCCATTTTGAGACTTTTGCTCTGACATATCCTGGTTTGAGATTTCCCTGCTGGAGTAGTTTCTCTTTCATTAAAACTGCAGCTTTCATAATATCATTGACTTTGCTTCTTTTGATAAATTTGGCACTAGTTGGAATCTGAGAAGAGCATAGATTATTCCAGTAGCTGGTGAGTGACAGATGTGGCATTGTCTTTGCTGATCAATCACCTGCAGTGGAGAGCATGGGGGTAAGTTTCTTCTGTATCCAGACCTGAGCTCTGCTCTTCTGTACTTTTTGTTTGTAGAGTTGTATAGTACAAAGAGTCATGGAAACACCAGCTCAGGCACAAGAGAGATTCTCAGCAAATGACCTCTATTACTTACAAAGCACAAAGCATTTAAAAGAGCTGGAGAAGAGGTCCCTATTTGACTGGTTCCCCACGAGGTCAACTATTCAGGTCAAGCTGTGTGGAAGGTGGCTCCAAATATCCTGATTTATATTGGAGATTAGAAGCACTGTGCTTCTCAAGAGTGGGGTATTTATACACCTTAGGGTGAAGGGACCTGCCACAGAGGCAAAATACATTTATCAAGCAAACTTTATGCAGGGTGTCCACTCTGAGAAGCAGCTGGGACTGTTTGTTCCTCATTTAATCTTCAACTTTGATTCCAAGATCTTTGGATACCTTAAAACCTTAGGCTTATCTTAAGTCATGTATGCAAGTTTTGCAGGATATATTTTTGATAAGGAAAATAAGAGACGGAGAGAAAGTGAGAGAGAGAGGGAGGGAGGGAGAAGAGAATGAGAGAGATAAAGATACAGTTATTCTTTCCTAAAGCAAAATAGAGTTATTGCAGAGTAAAGAGAAAAATGTAGGATAAAATATGAATGGATATAGCAATTTGTAAATGGTAAATGGCAGGACAGGAAATTTAGTTTTAATGGCTAAAGCTGTGTAAGATATAATAGGATTTTCTGTAAGATTTTTAAGAGACAATATATTCATGCAAAGCTAAAATTCTGTTTTCACTTTGTTAAAGTGACAATATTTTTAGATATTATTGCTCTCCTCATAGTAAGAGATTGTGAAATTTTTGCATATCTTCTCAGAAATTGGCTTCAAAAGCAGATATTCTGTATCATCACAATACTTTCTTGTACTTCATGTTGGTTTTATCATGTCCCCAATTGTTTAAGAGAATGAAGTAATATCACTTTTAAATTAACTGTGATTTTTAAAAGGATCTATACCTCCAATAATTAGTTTTTAATCTTTTATTCTCATTTTGATTAAATATGAACCAAGTATTGCTTCACAGTGACTCATGACCCTTTGACAAAGTGTATTAACCTCCTGACAACTTTGGAATTTTCCTTTCCACTGATCACATCTTAAATTTTGACTTCTTGGCCTCAAATTGTAACTGGGACTTTCCAAAGAGCTCCTGCAGAAGAATAAATGATTTATTCTTACACATTATATAATTAGAAATGTTAAAAATAGGTATATATGATATGTTGTGAGTTGCATGGGAAGAACTTTTAAATTGAAAGGCATTTCCTAATCTTCTGTTAAATTAATTTTTGTGGGTAAAAGATAATTAATATGAATGTTTCAGGAAATATATGAACTTCCTAGAGATTTATCAATGTCTTTTTCTATATATATGTCCTATACTGATGTACATGATATTAGATAATAATATGTTATAATTGGTTATAGTTTCATATTCTTTTAAGAAATGCTACATGCCAAAAAATCAACTGAATTTCTATGTCTGTTAGATTGTTTCACTCTAATTTTTCCTTGTAAGTGCTTGAAACGAGCAAAAGAAATAGCTAACAGTAAATAACTGCTCCTAAATTTAAAAAAGACAAATGGCTTTAGACCGGCTATTAAATAAATTCTAGGAATGGACTTTTGGAAATATTAAGTGGCAGCCTGACTATCCCAGAGTTACTAAAAGAATGTACTTAAGAGTACTCCACAAAATTACCCATCATGGAATATATATATATAAAGAGTCATGGCAAAACATTGAAGGGAAAAATTTGATGAAGTAGTTTAAAAACTCTACAATTGATGTCATATGTGCTAGGCTAATAATCCAGGAAAAATCATTAATGTTTTATCAACTAAAACCTCACTTTCACTCCTCCCCTCCCACCACTGGACCATTTGAACATTTGCAGAAGGTCTTTATTAATTTGTGATAATTGGATTCCCATGTACAATGACACAGAACTTAAAATAGACTTTGGTTATATTACTTCTCTATGCCTAACAAGGAAAATCACAAAAAGTGGATATTGGTGTTATTCCAATTGCAAGAATTCTACTGGTACATGGAATGCCTATATTATTCCATAGTACAATTCACATTAAACTAATATAACATGGTTTTATTCAATATTCAATCTTGGGGAGCAGGAGTAGCTTACGTGGTTGAGCACCTGCTTCCCATGTATGAGGTCCAGGGTTCAGCCCCTGGTACCTCCTCAAAAAGAAAAGTTCAAATAATATATGTAATGTAAACTCAACATAAATAATTGGAAATGAAATACATGCATCATTATATCAGTTACATAGAAATATCTTTGCCTGGCTCAGACTAACTCATTGTTTTGGAAAATGTCAACTTGCTGATGCTAATATGACATCCTCAAAAGGTAGAAAACATTAAATAGAAACATTCATAGTAGCTTTATATTTCTACTCTTATCCTAAATTTAGATCATACAGGACTATTTATTACTGTGTGGAAAAATACATAAATCTTTTCCTCATGGTTGTTCAGGCAGGGGTAGAATACATTATCTTGTTCCATGTAAATATAAATTGTATACCCTAAATTCTGGCTAAATAATTAACTTATGATCATTTTTACATCTAACCTCAAACCCTTATAAAAGGAATAACACAATCAACCTGTAAAACTGTATTGCAACTCTCAATGTTTCAGACTGAAGTTGACAGCTCAGCATCACTGGTTTTACAAAATAGAGAAGTGCTAAATTTCTCAACTGCTCATCAAAGGACACCAGTGCTCTGACACAAGAAAAATGTTGTTTATATAATAATAAATTTTGCCCAGTGATTATTAACCTAAATATTTCAAAGGACAAAGTTTAGGTATTTCATGATATTAGACAGACTCAAATGTTTCAATGGACACACATGTTTCTTAAACTAGGTTATTTAAAGAAATTTGGGGACAAATAGCCCACTTTGGATTTATATTTTTGGCCATAATTTTCACTTTTTTTTTTTTTTCAGTTGTACAAATTCTGTTTCAAGATACTATTCAAATTCCTTGGCACCCTCAATAGAAATGATTTGCTCTCAAGATTAATAAACAAAAGGAAAATAAAATAAAAATGGGGCTGCCCCTGGTGGGGAGTACCCAACAGATTTCATTGTAATCAAGAACAGGAAACAATCACTAAAACAAAAATGAAAGAAAAAAAAAAAAAGAATACTTCTTCTTCGGAGATCAGGTCTACTGCTACCATCTGAAAAGAAAAGAGACCATTGGTAGTGAATGATGTGTTTGGTAAGGTTTCCAATGAGATAATTGGAAAAATGATCAAAATGGGAACTTTTCATTAAAATAAAATTAGCACCTACATTGGAGATTGTCGTAATGAGTCTGCTTTCTGAAAAATGGCAGAGATTTAAAAAAAAAATTTTTTTTTTAATTGGCCAATGATGAAATAGATGAATACAGATGAATACAGACCAGGAAACAGAACATTCCTGAGAACTTACAATTTGAGCAACATTGAATGAAATGATGGTTGTAGTCCAGTAGGGATAGTCTTTTAAAAATGGAAAAGTGTGAACTAGTAACCAATGTACATCTATTTCCTGCTTTATGAAACCCTCCAATATAATGAGGAACTTAAATTTCAAACAATTATTGTAACTTTCCACTTGA
This sequence comes from Tolypeutes matacus, assembly GCA_026826555.1. Classification (NCBI taxonomy): domain Eukaryota; kingdom Metazoa; phylum Chordata; class Mammalia; order Cingulata; family Chlamyphoridae; genus Tolypeutes; species Tolypeutes matacus. The sequence goes on from JAKSZT010054574.1 coordinate 966,736, forward strand.
AAATTGCCTAATTGCCATGATAAGCCAGTGTAATCCATTCACAATTTTGTGTCCCACTCTCAGACTTCCCTATTTTGATATTTCAAAATTCAAGCATTTTCTTTTTCAATAAACCTACAGCTTTGATAATACTGAGGGCTTTGTTACATTGACTTTGTTTCCTTTGATTTTTTAAAATAATGAATACATTGATATCACACAATAATATTTAATTTTGTGCTCATATCAAGGAACAGTTATTCTCAATGTTTAAAGCTGCTACTTTATCCTTATTAGATACAGCTATCTCCTTCCTTCCTCCCTCCCTCCCTCCCTCCCTCTGTTTCCTTCTTTCCTTCCTTCCTTCCTTCCTTCCTTCCTTCCTTCCTTCCTTCCTTCCTCCCTCCCTCCCTCCCTCCCTCCCTCCCTCCCTTCCTTCCTTCCTTCCTTCCTTCCTTCCTTCCTTCCTTCCTATATTGCATTTATTTTCCTATATTTGTGTTCATGTGAGTGTGTTTATATGTTTATAGTTGTGAATCCATTTTATTTTTTCTAACTTGTTTGAAATACTATCCCAATAATTAAGAGTAGTTTATTGGACAGAACAGCTGGAAATAGGCTCAAGTAATGAAACTCAGAAAACAAATATGGGTAAGGCACTGAAATCCTTCATATATGATGTAGACCAAAATGAAACTAAATAAAGATAGTGAATGAGGGAAAAGTCCTCTAAAGGACACTAGACAAAATCCTAAAAACTTGTAAAAACAAATAATACTAAGGGTGAATTTAAAGTGGTTATTTATGAAGTATTCTCATTTGACATATTTAATGCTTGCAGGTGCTCTATTCATTCATTTTACCATGGAAATTTTGCCAATTAAATAATTTAATATATCATGAGGTTCCAGATGTATATTACTTCTAAATGTGATAACATTAGAGGAAACCAAAAATAACACCACAATCATGTATTTTACATCAGAATACACTATTTAGGGTGAGCAGATTTATAAAATACACATATAAAAATGAACAAGTTTACACACAACAATGGACAACAAGATTTTTAATGGAAGTGAAGAGGCTATTTTAAAATATTTAACACACTTAAAGTGATGCATATATCTTTTATATATATGTGTATATAAAATATATAGATACATATATAAGAATAACAGGATACAAATATGAAGAGAAATGAAAGAATCACAAATGTCTCAGGGGTTACAAATGTGAAGATTGATATAAATTAAATGCAGGAGAGGAAATCATAGAATATTAGACAATAAGTATATGAGATATATTCAACTATTGATATAGTTTACCAGGAGATAGAAAGGGAGTAGAGAATGACAAGCCAATTTTCAATCTGGGCAGAATCTATGGTAACATAGATAAGGAAAGTTTAGCTGTGGGCCGAGGTGATAGTGATACAGTGATGTGAGTGGGGCTGAATATGATGGTGTGTGAGTGTGAGCAGGTTAGGCATTACATTGGGCTAACCATAGATCTGGGGGAAGGGCTGGAGGAAGAACAAGTGAACTCTGGGGAGGAAGAGGAATGTGGTTAAGAATACAATTGTGGAAGATTTCCTTTAGCAAATATGGCATGATAGGGTGATTGGAACAGGATGTCATTGGTTGGGGGATATGTGAGGAAGTGTGAAACTGGAGCATGCCTATATGAAATATGAATGTGTTCATGTGGTCAGAGGTTACTCTCTCAGTGAGTGGAGATCCACACAATAAACAACAAAATAAACACCCATCCTGGGAAGTCCTATTATATTCTCTAATAGAGTAGCAAGAATCTCTAGAGTACAGAAGAAGTACCTAATAAAATAAAATAGACCAATACACTAGGCCGTCAATATTAATGCTTACACTTATGAACCTTTTTATTGTAAAGTTAAAACTTGGCCAAATAATATCTATTTCCTAAAAGTTACCTCCTCAAAACCTCCTTGTTATTCAAATGTGGCCTCTCTCTAAGTCAAACTCAGCAAATAAATGTACTATCTTCCCTACAGCATGAGACATGACTCTCATGGATTATCCTCCCTGGCACTGAGAGAATAATACCAAGCAGTAATCAGCAATGAATTTGGAAAAGGACCTTGACCAAAGGGGAGAACATTAAATACAAAAGTTTTTACAACTAAAAGATTTCAAAGTGAGTCAGGAGGTCATTCCAGAGAATACACTTTTTTACTTCTCTGGCAGATCTCACTAACTGCCATAGTAAACAAAACCCCAGGCAGAAGTGATCCTGAGGGCTCTAGAAACATCTAGAAACTATAGGCAAGTCACACAACTCCATGAAATCAGCACTCCATTGATAGGCCATATCTGGGAATATAAATGTACCTATTTCACAAATGTAACAGAGTTTGATGCATTCATAACTTTCTTACACATGATTCTTCTACCCTTTTTATTTGAACTTACAGTTAGCACTATACCTGTTAAATATATGCCCCAGAGACTTAAATCTTTGAAATGTTCATATGCTGATTGAGCCTTGAATCTCAGCAGAGTTGCAGCCAACAGTTACTCTCCAGTTCTTCAGACTTGCCCAGGACAACTAACAAAATTATGATGATGCATAACCCCCATCCCAAAAAGTAAAGGCAAGCAAAACAGTTCCTTCCATCTGCTCCATAAGATCTAAGTCCGCACTCAGTCTGAAGCAGAGCAGGCATCACCATCCCCAAATCCTGAATACTAAGGAATTAACAAACTTATGGTGGGAATGGTACCATACACCAAAGTAGACTTAATATTGTAGTACCAGAAGAAATTGTAACATTGATAAAAAGATACTGTTTTCCAGAGGTTGTTAGGGGAGGGAAGGGAAGAATAATTGGAACATAGGGCACTTTTATGGCATTGGAATTGTTCTACATGATATTTCAATGATGGATCACTATACATTTTGTCAAACCTATGAAATTCTACAGTGAAAGATGTAAATTATAATATAATGTTCATCAATTGTAATAAATGTACCACACTAATGTAAGATGTTATTAATAACAGAAAATGTGAGAAGGGAAGAGATTGGGCTACATGAGAATCACCTATAATTTTGTGTAGGTGTATAATGTGACTTTCCTGTAGTCTAAAACTTTAAAATAAAATAAAAAATTTAAAATTTAGTTAATTTTTAAAATTTTAAAAATATTCTACATGCGTAAAATGATGTGTATAGGTCTTACATGTTTAAAAGCATAAGATGATACAAATATAAAGGGATAATAACAGAATCAGGAATGTCTCAGTGATTACAAATATGAAGATTGACATAAAGGATATTATCGAGCATTAGACAGTAAGTATATGAGATGGGAATATTCAACCATTGAGAAAATAATACAACTTTCTCAATAATTAGTATGAGTGTAAAATATTCTAAAATATTAGCTTACAAGATAGAGATGATCAAATTTTCATAGTACCTTTCTTATTCAAAGTCTTTAATGAAATAATTGCTTTGGAAAATCCATGACAATATTTTAGAATTAGAAAAAATATGCAATTAGTACATAAGCACAAATGGTTTAGAATATAAGAAAGAATATTTGTTAATATATGTCATGAACACATCCATGTATCAATGATAGACTTATGTTTATTTAGTTAGATATCTTCTAAATTACTATAAATATAGAAATATCTGCAAAAATTATTTGTGTTTCTGTTTTCCATATTTTGTTTTTTTTATGCACTATTTGCTGTAGAACTGAATTTAATATAGTAAATACCTTAATTTATAACAGTAAAATTTAATTTCCTGATCAGTTTAAACACAACCATACTAAATGTTAAAAGCCACCTATCATGGGACTGTATATCACAGTGAACCATGTGGTGGAAGATGAACTATGGTTAACATTAAAAATATGAAAGTGTTCTTTCAGGAACTATAACAAATGTATGATGCTAATTCATGGTGTTAATAAGAGGGGGCATATGGAAAAATATACCAAATATAAGCTTTTGGCTATAGTTATTATTAATAGTGTGTTGATGTTCTTTCATAATTGGTAACAAATGTTCCACAACAATACAACGTCTTGGTGGAGAGGTGATATATGGGAATTCTGCAGATTGTACATGATTGCTTGGTAAGCTCATAAGTTCTCAAATAAAATATATATTTTTAAAAATATTTAGAACCCTTGGTTTCTTATAATGTTATCCTCGTCTCAAGATGCTTTTGCCTGGAAAATATATTCTAGGAAGGGAAATACTCTGAAAAGGAGTTTCCCATGTCAGTATTTCCCAGCCAGAACAAGACAGAAACCCACAAAATAAACATTGGCTGGTTCCAAAATGATCTTTGGAAGGGTTGGAGGAAGGGTTGACCTGACCAGTAAATGCTGCCTTTCAATTGTTCTCTGCAGCTCTGAGGAAGCACAACTTTTTAAAATCTCTTCCCTTGCCATTGTCAAGGCCAGGTTGGGACAAAGGCTGCCTTCAGATCCTGGCCCCCAGCAATCCAAAGCAAGTAACCAAAAGGCACCAAGTCCTGATTCACATGGCAACGTGGATGAATCCTGAAGGCATAATGTAGAGTAAATAAGCTAGATACAAAAGAGCAAATGCAGTGTGATCTGATTTATTTTAAATAGTATAAGAAAACTCATGGAACCAGGATCTAGAGTATAGGTTACAAGGGGATAGAGTGGTGATAGGGAATGGGAAGTTAAAGCTTAAAATATACAAGGTTCATAATTGGAATAATGGAAATGTTATGGTATTGGATGGTGCTGATGGTAATGCAACACTGTGAATGTAATTAACAGCACTGACATGCATATCTGGAGGTGATTAAAAGGGGGAGATGTTATATTGTATGTATGATAATGGAATATCTTCTTAAAATCATGGAACTACACTACACAATCAGTGAACCATAAGTTGAACCATGAACTATAGGTAATAGTGCAATTTTTAAAATGTGCTATCACCAATTCTAGCAAATGTACCTCACCAATGAATGGTGTTAACAATAGGGTGATATATTACACATGATTGGTAAAAACACAACAAAAAGAAAGTGCTGATAAGTGATTCACCTGTCTTCACCCCAGATCTCAGTGAATTTGAGATTTTGCCCCTTTCTGGCCCCAGGAAGTTGCAACTAGGCCTAGACCACTTAGCAACCTGCCATGAGTGTGGGGAATGAGGATTGGTAACCACTTCACAGAAAGAGGAAATCACTGGAATGAACTGCAACTTACCAGCCTCTTCCTCCTGCTTTTTCTTGGATGTAATACAGTGTTCTCATGGACTCTGGTGCTTTGAAATAGTTGATTGACATAGTTTATTCCTGTTTAACAGTTGTTCTGGTGGAAGGCTAAATCCCAGAACTTCCTATACCACCATCTTTCCAGAACCCTTTCCTGTTAATTTTAGAGTTATTACAGTTGCTACTTTAAAATGACATATAATGAAATCGTGCATGCATCCACTTGAATATCACTAGGAATTTTCTTATTTAATTTAAAGTGACTTGACATTTTCTTTAAAAGGTATAATTATGATATATTTGTATATCTTAACACATGAAGAAAAAAATAAACATATACAAAGTTTAAAATTTGTATAGTGAGCATCTGTTTATTCACTTATTTAGATTTTATTGCACAATGAACATTTTCTATATTCCTTTCATCATTTACCTATCAAACCTTCATTCTATTCAATCATCCATATTGGTTTCTTTATATGTGTATTTATTTTCATAAATTTCTTTACATTTCAATTAAAGCTGCAAACAGCAGTACTCTACAGGATGTGTATCTTTGTTGAAGTTAAATATTTGAGTATGAGTCTTTTTGTTTTAGTGAATTTCTACAGCTAAATGCATGAATCAAAGTCTATTAAGTTTGACAAATAAATAAATAAATAAAGCCCTAAGAATTATACCATACAAATATAAAAAAATGTTCCCTCTGTCTTTCCTAGTTAATCTTTGACACTCCTCCCACAAACAAAGGCAAATGCTTACATATTTATTTTACAATAAATTTATTTTTTATTACAGTAGAAAATTTTTGTTTTACTTAAAGAAATTGTCACCTATTTTGTGTAAGGATCCTTTGAAAACCACAAAATAATATTTTTGAGAATCATCCATAAGGATTATATATAAGTAGTCTCTTCCCATAAGATGTTTCATATCATTCTATTGTAAAAAATATCCTAATTTATTAATCAGTTTCCCTTTGAGGGACACCAGCACCATCACCATATTTTGGTTAAAAATAAAACTGCCATAAAGATTCTTGAAGAAGTTTCTTTTGAACATATGGATTTACTTATTTTTTTTCCATTATAATTTTTTAAAAATATATTTTAAAAGATGCTTACATTACATAAATGTTACACAAAAATTACAGGGATTCCCATGTTCCCCACCTCCCACACCTCCCACAACCTCCCACATAAACATCTTTCATTAGTGTGGCATATCACCTGCAATGGATATACACATCCTGGGGCTTTGTCATTAAGCATGGACCATAGTGCACCTTGTAGACCTCACTCTCTCCCACACAGTTCTGCATGTTATATACTGATGTAAATGGCCTATATCTGTCATTGTAATGTCACTCAGGATAATTCCAAAGTCCTGAAAATGCCCCAGTATTAGAACTGCTTTTCCCTTCCTTGCCCCGGAGGCGTCCAGTGGCCACTGGCTCCACCTCATTGTTGTGATTTCTTCCATTGCTTGAATCACAATATGTCTACAACAGAATACCATTAAGTCCACTCTAGTCCATAGCTCTTCCCCCAATCCTGAGGAGTTTTGGATGGTGATGTTCACTCCGCCTCCAAGTGAGAGGGGGCTTATATCCCATGGATACAATACATGGGATTATCCTGCCTGCAGCTGCAGGCTCTCTCCATTCCCTGGGATGACCATTGTCCATCATCGTCTCCTCACCAGTTGACTTGGGTGAATCCATTGAGCTGTAGAGTAGGAGTTGCGGCTCCACCAAGATCCCAGGCACAGCTGGTACATGGGCAGGCCAGAGGCTCCAGTATCTGGAAGTACACCTACAAACTCCAGCATCACATATAGGTTTGAATAGAAGGGACTGATCGACCATATGCAGGGAGGACTTATTTGAGTACAACTCTGTCACTCTCATGAGCACAGATTCAAAGTAGAGTTAACTGATAAGACATCAATCTCTGGAACTATCCCCCCTTATATAGGACCTGGGTGTCTCCAGAGCCCTCAGGAGCCCCTCTTTGTGGGGTTATATCCACTTTGGTGTTTTTATGAGATCCTACTGATGTGTGCATAAACATTACCTCTGGGATGACCTCCCGACTCACTTTGAACTCTCTTAGCCACATGAACTCATTTGTCTTTACATTTTCCCCTTTTTATTTAAGGTCTTTTTCCAGTCATATTGACAGTGGCACTTGGTAGTAATCCCTCATTGCCAAGGAGTTTCACCCCTGGAGTCATGTCCCACACTGGGGGGAAGGTAATGCATTCATATGGTGAGTTTGGCTTAGAGAGCGGCCACATTTGAGCAACAAGGAGGATCTCAGGTGGCAATCTTTAGGCACCCCATAACAGTAGGCTAAGTTTCAATTACAAGAGCAATGACTCGTAAGGGTACTCATCAATTACAAGAACCCATCAGTGGACCATCCTCCCTTGCCAGACACTGCCCCTGCACTCAGGGGCTGTTGCTGCTCCCTTGGAGAATGTGGCAGAGCTCTCCAGGCTGGGAATTCAGTATTCCCTCATTTATTGAGTGTTTGTCTACCCACTGTGATCATGCCCCACCCCTTGATCATTTGAACAATTTTATATATTTTTCATGTATATTCAGGTGACCTTCCTCCCATGAAACTCCCATCCCAGACACCCCCCACCAATCATCCTCTGCTCCCCTGTTGTAATCCTTCTGTGATCTAAACCTTCCTTGAAGTTGAAGCCCATATAATAGCCAAATACAATTACTTTTATTGGGTATATAATGAAAACTGAAATAATGGTTCTTAGGTAGGTGATACATGGTTTTGTAAGAAACTGTTTGACATTTTTGCAAAATGTTGTAATATTCCTCCTTATCACCAAATGGAATGCAAGTATAGGTTTAGCATATCAAAACCAAACTTGACATTGCCAGACTTCTTAATTTTAGAATTTGTGGACGTATAGAGTAATATACTCTCTTGGTTTGTCACAAATCTGCCAATGAAAAGTACCAGAATGTGTGGGGTTTTATAATGGGAAATTCATATGGTGAAAGCTTACAGTTCCAAGGCTGTGAAATGTCCAAATCAAGGCACCATCAGAGATGCTTTCTCACCAAAATTTTCTACCAGACTAGCTACTGGCAATCCTGGTGTGCTGCCACATGGCAATCAGACATGTGGCAAACTGGCTTCTCTTGTTGAGCTCAGATATTTGTAATCAGGCATCTCTCCCTAGCCCTCATCTCCTTGAGTCTCTGGGGCTTCTCTGCCTTTCTGCAGCTGTAGGTGAACCTGGAATCCTCTCTCATATGGCTGGATGAAAATGGTGGCTTACTTTCTCCTGCATCTCTCTTCCTCCTTCTGTGTCTTTGTTAAAATAAGACCCAGTAAGAGGGCAGAGTCTCAACCTGTGTAATGATTCACTGATGTACTCTAATCAAAAGGACCTCACACCCACAGGAATAGGTTAGTTCAAAAACATACTCTTTTTTTGGTATTCACAAAATTCACACTGTCACATATACCAATATAGTTTTAATCATAATTTTCCTTTGGAATACACTAAGATGAATGACATATTATGTCAATAAAGGAATCTTCAGAAATTTAAAAGGCTTAAATTATACAGAATATGTTCCATGACCAAATTTGAATAAAGCTAAGTATAAACAACAACTGAATATTTGCAAAATTATCAGAATACATTTTTTATGAGTCTAAAATATATCAGAAGGAACTTTAAAAAATATTTTAAATAGAATTATACAAAAATATAATATATCAAAATTGGTGTAAATAAAGTAATGCAGAGAGAGAAACTTCTAACTCTAAGTGCTTACTTTAGAAAAGGATAAAGGTCTAAACACAATAGTCTACGTATCCACCTCAAGAATCCAGGAAAAGAAAGGAAAGGAGATCCTTCAGTATGTATTAGGAATAAAATAGTAAAGAGTAGAAATCAGTGATATAAACATAGACAAATAAAAAGCTATGATGACAAATATGGAGATTTACATCAAAATGATCAAACAGATTTATTAACTCCTCCAAATTTATCAAGCATAAAAGAGATTGAAAAAATTATAGTTAGGAGAACAATAAGAATTATTACTGACAGATATTCAAAATTTGCTTTTTGGCAGACATTCTCACAAAAAGGAACATAATGAAATAACTAACAAATTTAGTTACTAATGATAAAATTTGTGTTTCAAATGAAAATTAAGATTTTACAGAAATTGTGGCAATGACAAACTTCAAATATTCCCAAAACTTCAAGACCATTCATTTAGTATTGGTAATGATATTAATAAATGTGATTTGTTTTGATATTATGGAGTTAAATATGTCATATTTGAAGGAGGTCTGTCATTCTGTGTATCAATATTTTCCAGATAAGCAGTACAGGATGATAAAAAAGCATGCGTGGATAAATAAGCCATTTAAATTTCTATATAGACCAATGGATTTGAGTCTAACAGAATATGTCAAGATTATTAATATGGTTTCAGATTCCAAATTGCGACTCTTCTTTAATAAATCCTTATGTTTAGTTTAGTTTGAGTGTAGAATATTATTATTAAAGGAGATTATTAAAGATTATCTGAAAATGCCAATCTTTCTTTCCTTTTATAACCCTATATTTGGGAAAGGCCTCATTTTTTCATATAATTCAACCTCAAAAAATTATTACAACAGATCCAATGAAGAAACAAATATAAAAATTCAGTAATCTCTCAGTAAGGCAGATGAAAGAGATTTTCAAAAGTGTAAAACCATTTCTCTCTTAACACATTAATTTATGATTTATGAAATAACATTTTAAAATGCAATATTGCAGTATAATATAATGGATTTATTATTTTAATAAGTTCAATAAATATTTACAATGTGCTAGTTATAATTTCAAATATGTTAATTTCACTAGATATAATCAAATACTTAAAAGTCTTCAAGGACTTCAATTTTTTAGAGTTGAAAGGGTCCCTGCAACAACAAAAAAATTAGAACTGATTATTTATGTAAATTCTATTAAATCATTTGTTCCATATTTTATGGAAACTCAAGTAGTACAGTTTTGTATGTGTTTTGCATCCTGTTACCCATATTTTGAGTACAATGTTTCCAAAATATTATGATACCATGACTTTATGAGATGTCTGAGTGTCATTTTTCCTCTGAAGATGGCAAATATACCCACTTCTTCTATGTATTTTGTTACACGCTGAATTATCCTTACCATGTCAGAGACAGCTTCTAGCCTCTATCAAGCCAAGAAATCCTTTATAGACTTACTTTTTTGCCCCAAATACCCCTATAGTGACTGAGAACATGGAGTAATGATGGAAGTAGATAAAGATCTGCTGGGCCCTTTGAAACCCTTGCTGAGTTTTCCTGGCTCTGATGAAACCAAAATGACCTATAATAAAAAAGAACGGGAATTTCTGTCTTCATAGATTGTACTTTTTAACTCTACTCGACATGTTAGGACTTTTGTAGATGTGTTAATAACCTATAGTGTTATTTCTGAGTGTTCCTATTCAAGGTTTCTTGGAGCTTCTTAGATTCTCACATCTGATACTCTCCTGATTGACAGCTATGAGTAAGAATTTTGTGAATAATGACAAGTCATAAGCTACTTTTATCTTGTGTTGGTATCTCATATTCTAAGGGAAACTAACAATATTTTTCACACCCCATATGTGAAGATCCATTCAAAGTACTTTTATTAAGAGTCTTACTCTGTGCCAAATCCTTTTTTTTAATTTTACTTGCTTTCCTTTTTTCAAACAAATCAATTTTATTGATACTTATTAATAAAGCACAAATCCATCTAATGTGTACAAACAATGATATTCAGTGGAATCACATATTTGTGCATTCATCACCTCAGTCATTCATAAAGAACTTTCATTATTCCAATAGTAATATAAAGATAAAACAAACAAAATGCATCACCTCTCTGTCTCTCTGTTTTCCCTGCTGCACATGACTTCTACTCTCTTTCCTTCTCTAGTATATTTGTATCTATATTTTGTAAAAACAGTCTTATATTTGTAATATCACCCATATTAATGTTTTACATGAGGTTTTACTATTTTATACAGTCCCAGGTTACAGTTTTTAGCTTTCCTTCAAGTAATATACATGGCCTTACACTTTCCCTTTGAACCAGTCATACCCATGAAATAGCACTGTTACAAACACCATGATATGCTTTAACCATTTCCAAAGATTTACAAACAATCTTTTAACCAATTCTGTACAGATTAACCCTAAGCTGAGGGTCAACTTTCTTTACTTTTAAATTCCATTCTAAAATGTGCTCCAACTTTCTTTAATTTTGTAGATATTGGTCAATTGTTCTTGTTTATGTTATTAATTCTCATTTCAAATGGCATATGATTTCCCTTCATGCCAAAATGCTATCCAAAACACTTGAAGAAGTATAATTTTATTCTGGTTGCAATATATTATGTATATACTATAATATAAATAAATTATATTTATAATCAAACATGAATTGAAAATAATTTAGTGTATCTCCTTTGGTAGGTGTAATGAAAAATTCTTTGCTAATGTTTTTTTTTAATAAGCACTATTACAAATTTAACTAATCTCAAGAGTATAGCCAAAGAATCTTTACCACAAAATTATTTAAGGAAAACTGGCCTCTCTAGAGGAAACAGTCACTAGTTCCCCAGGGCTCCTGAACAGTATGACCAATACATGTCTTTCATAAACAGTAACCTGGTTGATAAAGTATACAGAATTTTTTATGAATGTAGAATTCATTTTATTAAGTGGGAAATAGGATTACTTGATTTCACTCAGTGAAAAACAAAGAAGGATCCTGAATTTTGTACTCTGAGCTGTGCAAAAGCCATTCATGTATAAAAAGATAAACTTGTTCCACATTTCTCAGGTATTTTTGTACATTTTAATTTATGTGGTTCTTTAAAATAGTAATTGAAAATTAGCTGTGATATGTTTCAAGATCATTAACATACTTACTTTTTTTCACCCACATTAAAAATTGTTACTATTAGAGAGCCTGAATTTTTCTGATTCTGAAAAACTATTATAGGTGATAAGGTTTTAAAATGGCACCTGAAGATATATAATATAATATATAGTTTATACTCAAAATACTGAAATATAAGGATAAAAAATTACTTAAACATTGTATTAGTGCACTGTAAATGAAATATCACTTGAGCTAGATTGTAAAGGATAGTTAAAAATTTAGAGGCAAGAGTGATTTGCCATGACATTTCTTGGAAATCAATAACCATGAGGAAAAAATCCTTAACGATTTAATGAATATGTCAGCCCATTTAGTGAATATTTTACTATGAAGAGAATCAGCAACAGCTGTAGAGTATTCCAACAAATGGGTTGATGCAGAGGCTTTATTAAAGAGCAGGGCTAGGCTGATCATTTGATATTGAAGAAAATAAAGTAATAAATTGATGTATTCTGGCATAATTTTTAAAGACATGTTGCAGAAATAATATGTGACTCAACCAATAGATTTATGGAAATTGAATTTATTTTAAATCACTTCATGAATGTAAGAGTGTCGGATAATATTTAAGTTGATATTAAAACATATCAGCAGATTCAGGAAAGAAAATGAAATGGAAATATGTCCATTCATTGATTTCAAAAGAATCACTTTTTTCCATTCCCTCTTTCTGTATTCTGGGTACAAGGAATATATTCATAACAATGTTTGCATACTATTTTTGACCAATGTGGATGAGTTTCGATTATTTTTTTTATCATCTTAAAATTTTCAGTTTGATTATAAGGACACTGCAATATATTAGAAGACATGGACAACCTCACAATCTTCACAGAATTCCTACTCATAGAAGTTTCAACTTCCTGGAAGCTCCAAGTCTTGCAGGGTCAAATGTTCTTATTGATTTACTTGGGGACCCTAACGGGTAATCTTCTCACTGTTACTGTCATTGTAACTGACCCATATCTGCACTCTCCAATGTATTTCTCTATAGACAATTTATCCCTCATAGATCCATGCTGCATTTCACTTACTGTTACCAAAATGATTGTGAATTGTTTGACAGGCAGTAAATTGATTTCACTCAGCTTGTGCTGCACACATTTTTCTGAGTCTATTTTGTAACCACAGAATTTGCCTTGTGGTGATGTCCTATGACCATTATGTTGCCATTTTCCACCCTCTGCACTATGGGCTCACGATCACCCTGCATCTGTGCACACAAGCAGCTGGTGATTTGTGGGTGTGTGGTTTGGTCTATTCTGCCATCCACACAGGCACCATGTTCAGAATTCTCTTCACAAAGTTCAATGTAATCCAACAGTACTTCAAATTTTGAGGGTCTCATCTTCAAATGTTCAGTTTTTTGAGTCTGTTGTCCTAGCTTTTAGTGCTTCCAAATTTTAGTATGCTTTGTCTTTTTATTTATGCCATATATAAATATATTCTTAATGGAGCTTAAGATGCTTTCTGTGGAAGCCCATAACAAAGCCTTATCCACCTGTACCCCACAGTTGGCAATTCTCATTTTGTATTTAATTTCTGGGTTTACTCCTTAATTTGGTCCCACTGCAAATGAAGCATCTCTTGGTAATCTTCTCCTGGCCATGTTCTACACCATCGTGCCTCTATAGCATGCAGAACAGAGAAATTAAAGTTTCTCTAAGCAGAATGATCCACAAATATTTTGAGTTCCCAGGTGGGGTTTTCTTGAATAAACAATTCTGCAAAAATATTTGAATCATTTACTTTATATTAATATAAGTTTTAAAATTGAATCTATCCATGTAAAATATTTGGAATTTAGGTCTATATAATCTTTCTTTACATGTTTGCTTGGTTTCTCAACTCAATATGTTTTTTTCAGTCAATCACATTTCTGGAAAATATTTTGCACATTTGCAAAATGTTTTTGAAAAAATATAGAGAGTTTTAGTCCTACAAAGTAAAAATGATTTCATATGGAGGTGACTATGCTTTTGCTTCAGTACTTTAACAGGCACCTTTAACTTTAAAAGAACTTCAAGAGAATGGATACTGCCAACATGGAAGAGAGTACTGAGTGTTTTGGGTTACAGCAACTTACTATTAAGCATTGCTTGAATTTACTCTTATACAAGTGTCTTGACTGAGTAATAGGATGATTAGAACAAAGAAATATCTTGGGTATGTGGACAAGATAAGGATGTAGCACTGAGGTCCATGCTAAAATTAGAAACCAAGAAGCATTTCATAAAAGACACAACTTTGACTGTGGAGGATCACTGGTGAGGGGCGTCAGTGATGTGGGATGTGTGGGGTGGGTTGAACCTAGAGTATGCCTTTATGGAATATATGTTCATGTGCTCATGGGATGTTGTTTCAGTGTTTGTACACCCACAAAATAACCAAAATAATATTTAATTTCAATCCTGTGAAGTCCTGATACATTCTTTAATAGAGCATCAAGAATCTCTAGAGTACAAGGCAGTGCTTAGTGAAGGTGGAAAAACCAATATGCCAGATCCTTGACATTGATGCTTTTACTTATGAGCTTTGTTCTTGTGAAATTGAAACTTAGCCTAGCATTATATATTGCCTAAAAGTTACCTCCTGAAAGTCTCCTTGTTGCTCAAATGTGGTCTCTCTCTAAGACAAGCTCAGCATACAAACTCACTCCCTTCCTCCCCCTCTATGTGGAACATGACTCCCAGGCATAAGCCTCCCTGGCACCAAGGGATTATTACCAAGCACCAACCAGTGATGCATTAGGAAAAATAACTTGACCAAAAGATGGTAATATTAAATACAAACAAATTTTTTTGGCTAAGAGATTTCAAAATGAAGCAGAAGATCATTCCTGAGGTTAGGCTTATGCACATCTTTGCAGTAACTCATTGACTGTCACAGTAAACAGTGCCTCACACAGGGTTTATCCTGAGGACTCTAGTGACATCTATACAACATAGTCCCTGCAGACAATTTCAGGAATTTGGTACCCTGTCAGTGGGCCTTGCTTTGGAATATATGTTTCCCAATATATTAGAGTTAGACTCATTTATAATTTTCCTAAACATGGCTCTTATGCCCATTCATTTGAATTTATAATGAGCCCTATCCTTGTTAAATATATGTCCCAGAGACTTAAATCTTCAGTCTGTTCATATGATGTTTGTGCCCTGAGTTTTAACACATACTATCTTGTTCATTGGACTCACCCAGGACAACTTACAGAAGGATGATGTTGTACAGCACCCATCCCAAAAAAACAAAGAACATCTACAACTCCAAGCAAGAAAGTTTCATCCATCTGCCTCATGGGATCTAAGCCCCATCTCAATCCAAAAGAGAGAGGTTATCACCATTTTAAAATACTCAAGATTGAGGAATGGACAAAGATAAGGGTGAAATGCAACCATAGACTAAAGTAGACTTATTATTATTCTAGCAGTGGTTGAATTTGTAACATTTATATAAAAGCAGTGGTCACCAGAGTTTCTGAGGAGAGGAAGAGGGAAGAATAGGTATACCAAGGGACATTTTTGTGACTTCAGAATTGTGCATAACATTGCCATGACAGGTACATGCCATAATACATTTTGTCAACACCTATAAAAATGTGTGTTGCAAAGTATAAACTTTGATGTAAACTATTGACTATTGTTAGTAGCAATGCTTCCATATGTGTTCATCAACTGTAACAAATATACCACTCTAATGAAAGATGTTAATGGGAAATTTGTTGGAGGGGACAGGCTAGAGTAAATGAGAATCCTCCTATATTTCTTATGTATCAGTTATATAATCTATAGCTTCTTTAAAAATTAAAAAAAAATGGAAAGCCTGCAAAAAAGGTAATGGGAATTACAGGAGTGAAATACAAAATGGATGAGATTAAGAATTATAAAATACCAATAAATTGCTAACAGAACAGAAGTCATTTAAAAGGAAATAATAATTAAAACATTTAATTATATGGATAAAGAGATGATTGGTATATCATATAAATTAATAGATAGATAAAAAGATAGATGATAGATGATAGATAGATAGATAGATAGATAGATAGATAGATAGATAGATAGATAGAAATTGATAGAAGTATATAGATTTTATGCAGTAGAGGTATACTAGCCTTCATGTATAAAGTTAAAAGTTTTATTGAGGTATATTTAATTATTAAAATATGGGAGAATTAGACAATATTGTTTGGAAAACTCAATATGAAAATATGTGTGTGTGTGTGTGCATATATATAATGAAACTTGAATAAAAATCTCAATAGTCTTTCTTCTGTATAAATTGGCAAATAGACCATAAAACTCATGTGTAACCAAAGCAACATAACACTTCTTAGGGGGACTAATTAGAAGTATTCCTTTAATATACAGCAAATTTTTCTATAAAATAATAGTAAGTAAATATTATGGCATGGGTTAAAATCATACAAGTAAATAAAACAGTAGAATAGAAGCTACATAAGAATATTTTTTAAAAAAAGACAGATACAGCATGATATTGCATCAAGGATACATGTATATTTAAGTAAATGTTACCAAGAACAAACGGTTTACATGTTGGGAGAAATAAAAATTTTATTTTGATCCTGCAATGTATGCATAATGCCAAACAAGTAGAGTAAATAATAAAATATGAAAACAATATTAAAATAATATGGAAAATATATTCAGAATTTAATTTTGGAAAGGATTTAGTTAAATGTGTAAAGGCGAATGTGGAAGTGGAACAGGAATAAAGTACAAACAATGGAAATACAGGCAGCAGAAATATTACTTTTTAAATTCATGAAGATTCCTTTATTGACGTGATATGTCATTCATCTTGGTGTATTCCCAAGGAAAATGCTGATTAAAATGCTGGTATACGTGATGGTCTGAATTTTGTGAATCCCAGAAAGAGTATGTTTTTGAACTAATGTATTCCTGTGGGTGTGAGGTCCTTTTGATTATACTATATTAGTGAGTTATTACTTGGGTTGAGACTGCCCTCTTACTGGTTCTTATTTAAACAGAGACACAGAGGGAAAAAGAGAGATGCAGGAGAAAGGAAGTCAACATTTTGATCCAGCCATATGAAAGAGGACTCCAGGCTTGCCTATAGTTGCAGAAAGGCTGAGAGGCTCAAGAAGATGAGGGCCTGGGAGAGATGCCTGATTGCCAATATCTGAGCTCAATGAGAGAAGCCAGCTTGCCACATCCCTGATTGCCATGTGGAAATACACCAGGATTACCTGTAGCTACCTTGGTAGAAATTTTTATTTGGACATTTCACAGCCTTGGAACTGTAAGCTTTCAACATAATAAATTTCCCATTATAAAAACCAACACATTTCTAGGACTTTAGCATTGGCAGCCCTGTGGCAAACTAAGAGGGTATACTACTATATAATTCCACAAATTCTAAAATTAACAAATCTGGCCACATCAAGTTTGGTGTTGATATTGCTCAACATACACCTTCATTCCTTTTGGTGGTAGGGAGGGATATTATAACATTTTGCAAAATGTCAAACACTTTCTTATAAAACCATGTATGGTCAAGGAGCGGGACACGCCCTCTTCAGGGCCCGGTGTCCCTGAACCCCTGCCTGACCTCACTGGCCCCTGGAGCTTGCTGGCGCTCCGGGCCTCTCAAGGCCTGCCCACTCCGGGGTCACTGCGGGAGCGGCTTTAAGAGCTCCCAGGTCTTTTGGTACCTCTGCCAAATTGAGCTGGTGCCGTGTTTGGACCGTCTTGCCGCGGAGATCCAGGAGTGTAGTGAGGAATGGATTATCTGGCCCGCGATGCAGGCGGCAGCGGAGCGTGGGCAGGCGGCAGAGCGTGCGCGCAGCCTGAGCCTCGGGATCCCTGCCCCCGCGCTGGCGGAGGCACCAGGAACTGAACCCAGGACCTCCCATGTGGAAGGCAGGTGCTTGAGCCACATTCTCTCCCCCTGGGTTCATTTATTATTGAGGCACTGATGACAAATATGTGAACAAATGATACCCATGACTTAATAAAGTTACAAGCCAGTGATCCAGAATACAGGCAGCTGGAGATATCATGAACACAGAAGTAACTCCTGAGACCAGATACACTTTACTGGTTGGACCTAAGTATGCAGAAAAGAGCCATCAGTGGCATTATTGTACATGGAGCAACCACAAAGTTAAAGCTGTTAAAGAGAATCCAGATGATGTCCAACATCACCTCTATGAAAGTTCATCAAAGTATGGGTTTAAATACCTGAGATTTTAGATTCTTCCAAAAGGAAAAAAATCTTCTGACCCTAAGCTTTCTTCATGTATTACACATTCATGAATCATCTTGTCAACATCTGGAGACAATATTATTAATATAAAGAAGAATGAAAACAAGATTAATCAATCTTACTTATTGACTATAAAATTTCCCAGGAATTGACATCCTAATGGAGATTAAAATGTGGCACCCATTATAACCTACCATATCCTCTGCCCCTTTATGTAATTACAGCCTCAATCTCTTGACCAGCTCAGGGTTACAAACACTGCCAAAGACAATTAAAATGATCATCATTTTTCTTCTACATTATTATACTGTTTTTTCTCATGCTATATCTCCTAATCTCCTGGTCCTATTGAGAAGATATTTGGGCTCAACTTTAAAAACAGTTTTCAATGCAATTTCTTTTTTTTTTTTTAAGACGCTTTAGATTACATAAATGTTACAATGTAAAGGATTCTAATGTACATCACTCCCTTCTCCCTCCCACACTTTTCCCCATTAACAACATCTTCCATTAGTGTTGTTCATTTGTGAAAATTGATGAATGCATATTGAAGCATTGCTATTAACCATGGTCTATAGTTCACCTCTTTGCAATTGGTTTGATTTAGTGTGCTTTATTTCAATAAAAATTCAGTATTACAATTTTAAAAAAATAAAATAATAAAATAAAAATAAATAAATAAATAAAACCATGTATCACCTATTTAAGAATCATTATTCGAGTCTTCATTATGTACCTAATATAATTAAATGCATATATCCAAAAGAAACTTGCTCAAGAATCTTCATGGCTGCTTTATTGTTATTTTTCATCAGAAAGTGGTGATGGTGCTGGTATCCCTCAAAGGGAAACTGATTAATAAATTAGAAGTATTTGCACAAGAAAATCATATGAAATGTCATAAAAGAAAAGACTACTTATATATATTCCATATGGATGACTCTCAAAAATATTATTTTGTGTTTTTCAAAGGATGCTTACACAAAATGGGTGATGATTTCATTAAGTGATATCAAAAAGAATTCGACTGCAATAAAAAATAAACCAACTGTAATATAAAAATATAATTATTTGCATTTGTTAATGGAGGGAGAGTTAAACATTAACTAGGAAGAGCTGAGGGAACAATTTGTGATGATGTTTATTTGGTATAATTCTTAGGATTTGATTTATTTGTTTGTCAGATTTAATAGACTTTAATTCATGAATTTAGCTGTAGAAATTCACTAAAACAAAAAGACTCATACTCATATATTTAGCTTCAATAAAGATATACATCTGGTAGTGTTTACATGTGAAGAGTACTGCTGTTTGCAGCTATAGTTGAAATGTAAAGAAATTTAAGAAAATAAATGCACATATAAAGAAAGCAAAATGGACAAATGAATGGAATGTAGGTTTGATAGTAAATGATGAAATGAATATAGAAAAATGTTCATTGTACAATAAAATCTAAATAAGTAAATAAATAGATGTTCATTATACAAATTTTAAACTCTGTAAATATTTATTCTTTCTTCATGTGTTAAGATACACAAATATATCATAATTACACCTATTAAAGAAAATGTCAAGTCCCTTTTAAATTAAATAAGAAAATTCCTGATATTCAAGTGGATGCATGCACAGTTTCATTATATTTCACTTTAAAGCAGCAAACATAATAATCCTAAATTAGCAGGAGAGGGTTCTGGAAATATGGCAGCATAGGAAATTCCAGGATTCAGCCTTCCACCAGAACAACTATTAAACAGGAAAAAACTATGTCAGTCAACTATTTCAAAACTCTGGAGTCCATGAGAACACTGCATGACACCCAGGAAAAAGCAGGAGAAAGAGGTTGGTAAGTTGCAGTTCATTCCCATGACTTCCTCTTTCTGTGCAGTAGTTACCAATGCACAGAAACATGCTCATGGCAGGTTGCTAAGTGGTCCACTCTTAGTTGCAAAATCCTGGGGACAGAAAGGGGCAAAAAACAACTTTATGAGGATCTGGGGTGAAGAAAGACCAGTCACTTATCACCCCTTTCTTTTTGTTTTTGTGTTTTTATCAATCATGCATAATATACCACCCTATTGTTGATACCATTCATTGGTGATAAACATTTGCTACAATTGGTGATAGAACATTTTAAAAATTGCACTATTACCTATAATTCATTGTTTAACTTATGTTTCACTGTGTAGTGTAGTTCCATGATTTTCAAAAACATATTCCATTATCACACATAAAATATAACATTTCCCCTTTTAATCACCTCCAATTATACATGCCTGTGCTGTTAATTACATTCACAATGTTGCATTACCATTAACACCATTCAATATCAAAACATTAACATTCTTTCAAATATTAACACTGTATATTTTAAGCCTTAACTTCCCATTCCCTATCACCACTCTGTCCCCTAGTAACCTATATACTAGATTCTGACTCCATGAGTTTGCTTATTCTGCTTCAAATCAATGAGATCATACTGCATTTGCTCCTTTAAATCTAGCTTATTTCATTCAACATTATGTCTTCAATGTTCATCCATGTTGCCATATGTATCAAGACTTTGTGCCTTTTGATTACCTGCTTTGGATTGCTGGGCACCAGGATCTGAAGGCAGCCTTTCTTCCAACATACCCTTGACAATGGTAAGAGAGGAGATTTTTAAAAGTTGTGCTTCCTCAGAGCTGCAGAAGACAATTGAAGGGCAGCATTTACAGGTAGGTCAACCCCTCCTCCAAACCTACAGAGCATTTTGGAACCAGCCAGTGCTTACTGTATGGGTTCTTGTTTGGTTCTGGCTGGGAAATACTGACATGGGAAACTCCTCTTCAGTGTTTCCTTTCCCAGAACATGTTTTCCAGGCAAAAGCATCTTAAGACAAGGATAGTATTATAAGAAACCAAGGGTTATAAATATTTTTTAAAATATATTTTTATTACAGAACTTATGAGTTTACAAAGCAATCCTGTGTAATCTGCAGAATTCCCATACATCACCTCTCCACCAAGACCTTGCAATGTTGTGGAACATTTACTGATTATGAAAGAACATCATCACACTATTAATAATAACTATGGCCAAAAGCTTACATTTGGTATATTTTTCCATATGCACCCTCTTAACACCATGCATTAGTATTATACATTTGTTATAGTTCCTGAAAAAACACTTTCATATTTATAATGTTAACCACAGTTCATCTTCCACCACATGGTTCATTGTGATATACAGTCCCATGATAGGTCACTTTTTACGATTAGTATGATTGTGTTTAAACTGATCAAGAAATTAAATTTTACTGTTATAAATTAAGGTATTTACTATATTAAATTCCATTCTATAGCAAATAGCACATTAAAAAAACAAAAAAAAATATTGAAAACAGAAACAATTTTTGCAGATATTTCTATATTTATGGTAATTTAGAAAGATATCTAACTAAATAAACATAAGTCTATAATTGATACATGGATGTGTTTGTGACATATAGTAACACATATTCTTTCTTATATTTTCTATTTGTGCTTATGTACAAATTGCACATTTTTTCTAATCCTAAAATATTGCCATGGATTTTCCTAAGCAATTATTTCATTAAAGAATTTGGTTAAGAAAGGTACTATGAAAAGTTCAGCATCTCTATCTCGTAAGTTAATGTTTTAGAATATTTCAAACTCATTAATTATTTAGAAAATAGCATTATTTTCTCAATGGTTGAATATTCCTATCTCATTTACTTACTATCTAATGCTCCACAATACCTTCTTATGTCAATCTTCATGTGTGTAATCACTGATATATTCCTGATTCTGTTATTATTCCTTTATATTTGTATCCTGTTATGCTTTTAAACATACAAGATTTATACACATCATTTTATGCATGTGGCATATTTTTAAAATTTTTTAAATTAACTAAATTTTTTTACTTTATTTTTAAAGTTTTAGATTACAGGAAAGTCACATCAAAATCACAGGTGATTCCTATGTACCCCGCTCTCTTCCCATATTACATTTTCCCCTATTAATAACATCTTACCCTAGTGTGGTACATTTGTTACAATTGATGAACATTATATTATGGTTTACATCTTGCTCTGCACAACTTTATATGATTGACAAAATATATAATTGTCCGTATTCATCATTGAAATATCATGTAGAACAATTCCAATGCCCTAAGGGTGCCCTTTGTTCAAACTATTCTCCCCCCCCCCCATTCTCTAAGAATCTCTAGGAACCAGTATCTTTATATTGATGTTACAAATTCTTCTGGTACTACAATATTAAGTCTAATTTGGTGTATGGTAGCATTCCCCCATATGTGTGTTCATTCTTCAGTCTTGAGGATTTAGGGATGGTGATGCCTGTTCTGCTTCAGACTGAGAGAGGACTAAGATCTTATGGAGCAGATGAAAGGAACTGTTTTGCTTGCATTTATTTTTTGGGATGAAAGTTAACCATCATCATCATTTTGTTAGTTGCCCTGGCCAAGTTTGATGCACTGGAGAGTAAGTGCTGGCTGGAACTCTGCTGAGATTCAAGGGTCAACTAGCATATGAACATTCCAGAGATTTAAGTCTCTGGGACATATATTTAACAGATATGGTGCTAATTTAGGTTCAAATAAAAAGGATAGAAGAATCCTGTGTAGGAAAGTTATAAATGCGTCTAACTCTGTTACATTGATGAAATAGGTAAACTTATATTCCAAGATAAGGCTGATCAATGGAGTGCTGATTTCATGGAGTTGTGTGCCTTGCCTACAGTTTCCAGATGTTTCTAGAGCCCTCAGTATCACCCCTGCCTGAGGCTTTTTTTATATGGCAGTTAGTGAGATCTGCCAGAGAAGTATATAAGTATATCCTCTGGAATGACCTCCTGACTCAATTTGAAATCTCTTAGCTGTAAAAACTTTTGTATTTAATGTTCTCCCCTTTGATCAAGGTCCTTTTCCAAATTCATTGCTGATTGCAGCTTGGTATTATTCCTTCAGTGCCAGGGAAGATAATCCCTGAGAGTCATGTCTCATGCTGTGGGGAAGATAGTACATTTATTTACTGAGTTTGGCTTAGAGAGAGGCCACATTTGAGTAACAAGCAGGTTTTGAGGGGGTAAATTTAAGGCAATAGATATTATTCAGCTAAGTTTTAACTTTACAAGATTAAGGTTCATATGTGGAAGCATTAATATTGAGGGCCTAGTGTATTGGTCTGTTTTCTTTTATTAGGTATGTCTGTACTCTACAGATTCTTGCTACTCTGTGAGAAAATGTAATAGGACTTCCCAGGATGGGCATTATTTTTGTTGTTTATTGTGTGGATCTCCACTCACTGAGAGAGGACCCTCTGACCACATGAA
This sequence comes from Tolypeutes matacus, assembly GCA_026826555.1. Classification (NCBI taxonomy): domain Eukaryota; kingdom Metazoa; phylum Chordata; class Mammalia; order Cingulata; family Chlamyphoridae; genus Tolypeutes; species Tolypeutes matacus. The sequence goes on from JAKSZT010054574.1 coordinate 990,582, forward strand.
CACATTCATATTTCATATAGGCATGCTCTAGTTTCACCCTTCCTCACACATCTCCCAACACATCCTGCTCCAATGACCCTAGTATGCCATATTTTCCAAAAGAACACTCCTACAATTGTATTCTTAACCACATTCCTCCTCCTCTCCAGAGTTCACTTGTTCTTTCCTCCAGCCCTTCCCTCAGATCTATGGTTAGCCCAACCTAACCACCCTCCCCTCTCATCCTCACACACCATCCTCCTCAGCCCCACTCACATCATGGTATCACTAGCAACCCTCTCCACTGCCAAACTTTCCTCATCCACCTTATCATAGATTCTGCCCAGATTGAAAATTGGCTCACCATTCTCTACTCCCTTTCTATCTCCTAGTAGCCTATATCAATAGTTGAATATACCTCATACACTTACTGTCAAATGTTCTATGATTTCCTCTCCTGCATTTAATTTATGTCACTCTTCACATTTGTAATCCCTGAGACATTCCTGATGCTGTCATTTTCCTTTATATTTGTATCATGTTATTCTTTTATACATATAAAAGCTATATGCATCACTTTAAATGTGTTGAATACTTTAAAATAGCCTCTTCACTTCCATTAAAAATCTTTTTCATTGTTGTGTGTAAATTTGTTCATTTTATATGCATATTTTATTAATCTGTTCACCCTAAACAGTGTATTCTCATGTAAAATACATGATGCTACTGCTATTTTTGGTTTCCTCTATGTTATCATATTTAGAAGTAATATACACCTGGAACCTCATGATATATTAAACCACTTAATTGGAAAATTTTCTTGGAAAAAGGAATGGCTAAAGCACCTGCAAGCATTAAGTATGTCAAATGAGAATAGTTCATAAATAACCTTTCTGAATTCACCTTTAGTATAATTTGTTTTTACAAGTTCATTAAGATTGTGTCTAGTGACCTTTAAAAGATTTTCCCCTCATTCACTACCCCTATTTAGTTTCATTTCAGTCTACATCATATAACAAAGATTTCGGTGCCTTACCCATATTTGTTTTCTGAGTTTAATTACTTGAGCCTATTTCCAGCTGTTCTGTCCAATAAACTACTCCTAATGATTGGGATAGTATTTCAAGCAAGTTAGGAAAAATAAATTGGATTCACAACTATAAACATGTAAACACACTCACACGAGTACACATATAGGCAAATAAATGCAATATAGAAAGAAAGGAGGGAAGGAAGGAAGGAAGGAAAGAAGGAAGGAAGGAAGGAAGGAAGGAAGGAAGGAAGGAAGGAAGGAAGGAGGGAGGGAGGGAGGGAGGGAGGGAGGGAGGGAGGGAAGGAAGGAAGGAAGGAAAGAAGGAAGGAAGGAGGGAAGAAGGGAAGAAGGAGATAGATATATCTAATAAGGATAATGTAGTAGCTTTAATTATTCCTGGCACACCCACTGGCCCAGAGCAACAGCAGCTCCTCTTTGGGTTCTCCTGGCTCCAGGTGCTGGGCACCCTGGGGGATCTGCTGCTTCTGCTGGTTGTTGGTGCCAGCCCCCACGCTGCCATGTGCCTTCTCCTCAGCCACCTCTCCCTCATCGACCTCGGCTTCACGTCCTAGAGGAAGTCCTAGAGGCTTTGGGGACCATGGATGCATGTCCTTCTCTGGGTGGCTGACCAATGACACTTCTTTGCTCTCTTTGCTATTATGGACAAGCTGCCTGATGGCCATGGCTATGGACCACTCTGCTGCCATCTGCCATCGTCTGCACTGTCCTTACAGATTGGGCGGCTGGTGGGTGGGTCATGGGGAGTGGCCCAGACCCAGATGCTATGCTGACTATCCTTCAACAATAATTAGGAGGGTCCCCACTTGTTCCATGATGTCAGTCCCCTCTTGAGGCTTTCCTGCTCTGGTGATGGCGCTGACTGTGCTTTTACGTATCGGTCCACTCCTCTGCATCACAGGTTCATATGCCCATATTCTCCATGCTGAGACTAGGGTTCCGTCAGCATGGGAAAAAAGAAAGCCCTGGCTCCATGCACTCCCACCTCTCCACAGTCATCCTCTTCTGCAGCACAGTCTTTGCCACGCTCCTGAAGGCCATATCACGTTCTTATTCCCCTGGGAAGCTGGCTGCTGCTGTTATGTACAGCCTGGTCACTCCCAATCTAAACCCTTTAGTTGATAGCCTGAGAAAGAAGGGTTTGGGGTTCATTGGAAAGGATTCTGGGCGTGGCACCTTCTCAGGTGTAGAGATCATCCCCATAACCAAACACTCCCCACTTCACCAGGACATCTGAGTCAGTCACTTAGCACCAAGACCGTCACAGGCAGCACGTGAGCTCTTGGAAAGAACACTGAAGCAGAAGCCCTGGGGACAGGCTCAAGGTACCCCTCCAGGTGTGGGCTTTGATTTATATTCACAGGTAAGAGTGAGTTGAATTCCCTGTTCTTTATACTGCCCTCGAATGCTAATGATTCTTGATTAACTACTGCCATCACTACCACCGTTTTGATCACTGTGGACATTTCATCTTTTTTTTTAATAGGAGGTATCAGATTCAACCCAGGACTTTTCCATCAGTGGTTTTAATAATCAAGATCCTCACCACCCTCTTTCAAGAGTCAATTCACCATCGTTGTCATCAGAGTCGCCTTACAAATTACTGCCTTCAATACTATCCCTATCAATACCACCATTAATAAGGGAAAATAAACGTGTTCTATACACTTTCCCCCTTTACTCCCTCATTTTTTGGATGTTTTGAATATTTGTGTGTTTGTGCTATGTTTGAGAGTTTCTGTGGATTTCCTAGTAGTCACAGCTGAAATTCTGAAGAAAGGCAAGGATAGGAAGATTTTTTAAATACTCTGTTTTTTAATAGAATAAAATAATATTACCCATATAAGTTCCTCTTTATAATGAAATGCAAAAAAATCCTTTCTCTGAGTCATCGTTTGACAGTCTATATCTGAGAGAAAAATCAATTCATTGAGTGATGCATAGAGTATATTATTTTTCCTGAACAAAAGTAATGAATAAAACTTAAATACTTAAGAGCTGAATAATAAATGGATCAGGCAGAGTCTAGTGGTCAATAACATAAATAACATTACCAAAAGTGGTACAATCAAACAATGTGTGCCTCAAGATGTCGGAGGAATAATATAGCAACTTTAGCATGTCCTCATGGAAAAAAAATAACTGAAATATAATCAAGCTTCTATATCTCATTATCAATTTACAAGAAACACAAAATATTGAGATAGACATTTAAACCACAGGTACTCAATAAGCCTAATTTAGAATATGGGATACTCAATGTGATAAATAACCTGATTTCTCCAATAAGTCACTGGCATGAAAAAATGGAGGGCAAAGACTATTATAAAATAAAGGGGACTTAGAAGCATAACCAAAAAATGCATTGAGTGAGCCTTATTTGGATCCTAATTTTAAGAAATCACTTAAAGGAATCATTGAGTAACCAAAGAAATTTGAACATGATTTGAGTTTTAGATGATATTTAGGAAATACTGATTAGTTATGCTAAGTATCATAATGGCATGGTGAGTATATATTTTTATTTAAGTGTTTATCAGTCAGAAAACATACTGAAATATTTGCATTTGGAATGCCACAATGTCTAGAATTTTCTTTAAAAATTTTGAGCCAAAAAATGGAATTGTAAGGAGTTGAAATAAGGTTGGCAAAACATTGAAGCTTGCTGATAGCTACAAGAGGTTTCATTATGCAATTCTCTCTACTTTTGTTTGAAATTTTCTAGAATAAAAATTTAAAAGTAAATAAGTAAAATATATTCAATTTTAAGTTTTAAAAATATGCATATCCTTAGACCTGGCAATTATAGTCCTTAAAGCTTATTTGGGCAAATTACAGATGTAAAGGATGTTGTATAGGTAAGACTTGAGTACAACTAAAAATTCCAAAAATAGAATATTATCTAAAGAAATCATGTTTAACCTTACAATGAAGCCTATAAGAATAAAGTATTCATTAGTATAGAAAGATGGTTATATAACATTGTATTCAATGGAAATCCAGATATAAACTCTATGATCCAACATGTTATATGTACATACATATGTGTAGAGCAAATCTGGAATGTCATACAATAATAATATATCCTATATTTCTAGGTTTGTTTTGATATTGCTATTTTTTATCATCTTCATTTTGCATTTTTCTATATTAAATATTCATGGGCTAATTAGTAAAAAACTTTTAAAGTTTAAAAATTTTTTTAATATAGCACCTGAAAATTGTTGCCCTACCATCCTCACTTCTAGGATAACTTTAGAAAAGGTCAGAAGGTTGCATCAGAATAGAACAAAGTTATTCTTCTCCAACCAATCTTGTAAGACCTCCTTTTGGAGGTGTGCAAAGTCTTTCGAAGTCCTTTATCCTTCAGTTCAACCCATGGTGTCTAAGATGTCATGAAGTTCACCCCAATCTGCATAACTACCATGCCATCCCTCTTAAGCATCACCCACATAATATCTCCCAAATGCCTGCTAGATGCATCCATTGAGATTTCCCATCATCAGCTCAAAATCAGCATGTCCAACACTAAACTCTGTTATCTTCCCTGGTCATAATCAATTATTCTATGACTGGTCTGAAAATTCTCCCCTGAGCCTGCTTCCCACCCTTTCCAATCCCATTCTGGATTTGGATTGAGGTCAGGAATGGTGGAAGAGAAGGCTATAGAGGTGGGCCAGGATCGGAGCACAGAGCCTTTCATATCATGAGAAGGTGCTGTGCCTTTATATTGCAGGCAACAAGGCAAACCTAGAGGCTTTTAAGCAGTAGGGCGGCGTGGTCCTACCTGCATTTAGATAGAATTGTGTAAATAGACCCTAGGTAACAAGAGCTGAAGCCTGGAATTGTATGCACTTTCTCCTCCCCAAAAGAATGCAAGCTCATTTAACACAAGGACTAATTTTTTATATCCATCACAGAACCCAACAAACTCCTACACAAAGATGAAGTCTTAACAAATACCTAATGCTTAAAACCACCTGTCCTCTAACACAAGACTATGTGGAATGGTCAGAGAGGAGTCCTCTGCTTTGTGGACCTGGAAATCCCAAAGGTTCTTTCACCAACTTCCAGATCCTACCTCTAGAAGCTTAACCCTTACTCTCTGCCTCAATCTACACTTCTTTGTGACAAGACCTCTTCTGTGGACCTCATTTAAATCTAGACTATTTTATCTAGCCCAATATGAGCCTTAGATTCTTTCTACAGCATTCTTGCCCAGTAGGAGAGGTAGGAATCCAAACCAGGCTAGAATGTCTCCAATAATAAACAGCTCAACACCTCACCTCCCCCCGACAATCCACAGTAATTCTGACAGCAATTTGTTCCTTGAATGAGCCAATAGTTGCTTCCCTAAAGCTTCCATTCATGCATCTTCCAGTCATAAATAAAGCATAACCCTTCTTTTACTTTGACAACCCTTTAACTAGTTAAAATCAGGAAGAGGTAAAGCAGAAGACTGGGCATTAAGGACAAACATAAGTTTCATGATTTTGTTGCAAAACTGATGTGTGTATTATAATCCATTCCATGACTTTGTTCAAAAAAGAATTTATCATCTCTTTCTTGAGAGAGAAAAAGTGTCCTGAAGACTTTTTTTCAGGGAATGCAGAATGAGAACAAGAGCAAGTAAAGAGAACCAAAGGAAAGGAAGTTCCATTAGCCTCTAAATGCAAAAAGGTAGAGAAGGGGCAGCAGTCAGAGGCATAAGTCCCTGTTTGCCAATCTGTGGGCACCAGACTCCAGTGTTTGTAAACCCCACCTCCTGTGAAAGAGAGCAAACAAATACATCATAATATCCCCAGGCACCATTTATCTTTGTTATGCCGCTGAACAAATGTTAAACAATGCTGACTTGTTCAAGGCTGTGGTTAGAAAATGATGGCTTAGATGGGAATGGAAGCAAAGAGTGAAATACAGATAGAAAGGGCAGCTCAGGATATTAAGCTGCTTTCAAATGAGACAAAGATTGTGTGATCCACCTGTACATGAGCTCAAACAGAAGGAAAATTCTACTTCCTATCCCCATATTAAACTGCTAAGTAAAATGCATATATAAATACATATGTTTGCACACACACAAAAAACTAGTCCAAGAAAACTCAAAACTTTTTGAAGAATTATACACCAAATTGAATTTTAGTTTATCTTTGGAAAATGAAAAAAGTTTATTTTGCTATATATATATATATATATATTTTTTTAAGATTTATTTATTTACTTTATCCATTTTAAACCCCCCCTTCCCCATTTTGCTGTTTTCTGTGTCCATTCACTGGGCAATCCTCTGTGTCTGTTTCCTGCCATCTCTTCTCATCCTCCTCCTCCAGTCTTCGATCCTGGAAACCTCCGATGTAGGAGAGAGGTATTCTGCTGCCTATATATTTTGCAGTAGGTGCTAAATATGTAATTTTATAAACAGAAAAGAAAATAGTAAAAAAAATTAATTTACTTTGATTTTTTATCTAACACTCTTTAAACCTCTTCTGCAATTACTTAATAATAGCAGAAAATATACTTTTAAAAGTTTATAAGAAAACAGCATTAATTTACGCATATCCCAGTTTTGTTACACTATGAGAGATTAGGAGAACACATTCCCACCATAAAAAAAAAATCCTTACTCTCCCTACTACATATCATAACTACTGAAACTTGGAGAGCACGAATATCTACTGTTCTCCATCTCCAAGAAAGAGGAGATAAAGAAAATAAGCTGAATGCAGCAGGAAAGATTTAGAAATCAATTTTTAAGGTTCAATGGAGGAAGTAGCTACAGTAGAATTCCAGAGGAAAGTGGGAATTTCCTAAAGTGCCTTTGAAAAGAGGCTCTTTGACTTTCTGGGTTAATTGAAATATGTTACTCATTGAAGGAGAAAAGATCAAATCTTTTGTTTCTTAAAGTATCTGTGAACTAAGCTCTAAGGAATTATACAAAAATAGGAAACCCACCTAAAATAGCAGCCTTGCTGTCTGAAGGCAAGACTGAAAAGAAGAGTGTCCTGCGACTTGCCATAAGACATCAGAGAGTTGAGTCTCCCACCCATGGCTTCTTCCCTCCTTGAGGTCAGTATAAAATAAGGTAGGACGTTGGTTAGAAATGTCACCTTTGTCACTCTGCATTCTCCAGACCCATCAACACCTCTGCCCTCTGTTCCCTTTTCTAACTCCCAGACTATTCTGTCATTCATCACAAGGGAAGGCTGGCAATTGCCAAGAGGTGAGAAGCCCCAGAGAACCAATTAGGAGAAACAACTACAGACTTACCGTGGAGCAGCCTCAAGTGAACAAGTGGGACCCAGAGCCCTGCAGCCCTTGCCCTTTTCCAGAGAGGTTCCTAAGCTGGGGGCTGGACCTTATGGTGTATAAGCCAAGAGAGGCATAAGGGAGCTCACCTTTCCACCCCATGCAGACCAATGCTCTTCTCTCCACCAGGCATCTCCCGGTCCCCAGCCTGATTCCCAGAACTCCTAGTCCTCTTCATTCCTCTGCCTGGTCTTTAAATCCCCCACCTCTAATCTTCATCCACTCAGAAATCTGCCCTCAGCTCTCACTCCCCAGCCCACAGCCTCCCAACCAACCCTCTCACCACCGTAGGCAACTGCTTCAATAGAGACCACCTTTAGCAGGAGTACTTTATATGACCAGCACCGTCTTCTGCTGCTGAGCCTGCTTCAAGAAGGAAAATGGCAGCTGTTACAAAGTAAAAGTCCAACATTGTCTCCCACTGTGACCCTCCACAGAAATCAGGCTGTTGTCTTCACTTCTCAAGCCACTTCTCGTTTCTAAGACAGATCCGGAATTCAGCCTCCATCTCCTTAATCAATAAACACAAGGTTAAAACTCTCTTTCTGAACTAATACAGGGTCTAATGCCTGTAGCCCACAGTAAATGTCACCCTACCTTTTGATTTAATGGTTTAAATCATAAATGTGAACATTGTTACCGGAAAAACTCAAATAAAATAGTAGTCTGTAAAGAAAAATGAATATTCTCTCTTCCTTCCTCACAAACACTTCATTCAACTCACGGAACCACACTGTCATGATGTTGGTGTCTCTACATACTTTTTCCTTTATTTATACTAACATGCAAAGTTATTATCCTATAAATCATTTCCATAGATGCCAAAGATCTCTATGATATTTTGTTAAACAGAAAAAATAAGGTGAAAACAGTCCTAGTAAGTCTCCATTTGCATTAAAAACAATGTAACGGTAACAGGTGTTTGAGCGCAGTCAAGAAGCTACTGACGCAGGTGCATCTAGAGTCCAAAGGATCAGAGATCTTGGGTAGGAGAAAGATGGAATTTTCACTGCATACATTTGTCAAGTTTTTGCCATTTAAAATATTTACCATGTTTAAATTTTAACATGTTTACTAGTTTTCATGTAAATTGTTTTTTAATATTCTTTTATATTTAAAAAATTACAAAGGTAATAGATTTATATTGTAGCACATGAAAAGAGATGAATAAAGAAAAATATAGTCATCTCTCCCAACTATTATGCCTCCGGTCCCTCCCCCTCGTACTCAGGAAACCAGTGGATATTATATCCCTGCCTACATTTTTCCTGCACAAACGTATGTATAAACACTTATGTAACATATCAAATAAATAGTATCTAAAAGAAAATGAGTATTCTCTTCCCCCCCCAAACATTCCACCAACTGACATTCACACACATGTATACACACATACACATGTACACACACGTACACGTGTAAACATATACATACAGGTGTGCACATGTGTGTACATACATGTGCACACCTCCCGACATAAAACCATGTACACATGTGTGCACACATACACGTGTACACACAAACCAGGGAGTTAGCTGTTGGCTGGCTGACATGTTTGCTTTTACCAAAATAATCTCACAGTATACACGTTACTCTCAGATATACTTTTGCTCTAAACAATGTGTGTGCACGTTCACACTCCTCAAGGATGCCCTTATAAAGCAGGAGATGCAGATGTCCCTACACTGAAATCTTTTTGCATGAAAACACCTCAGAATATGATTTTATGTAAATGCTCTCGTATCATGTGTGGCACCTGGTCATTTAGAACCATCTCTTTGGTCTTTTTTAAAAATTTTGCGTCCTCCTTGTGGAAGCAGAGCACAGCCTGCTGCTTTCCCTGGGGCCCACAAATACACCCTGAGCTCAGGGCTGGAAGCGCCCACCCTGCTCGGAGGACCAGCTGAGGAACGCGGCCGCCCACCTTCCCAGGGGCATCCAGATGCCCCCGCCCCCGCCAGGAGGCGCAGCCTGCGCGGTCCGCCCCCTCGGCCCTGGCACCCGAAACGCTCCCAAGTGCGCGAGTGAGTTTCAAGGCTCCCGCCCCCTCGCCGCTCTGTCTCCCGACAGGGGCGCAAAGTCCTTGAGCTGGCACCAGATGGGTGCACGCGGGGCGTCTCCAAGCTGAGGATGGCGGTCGTTCGCCGAGGGACCGCGCCCGCTCCCCAAGCCGGCCGCGCGCTTCTCTTCCTTGCGTAAATGTCCACTGGCCAGCGCCCGCCTGGTCCCGCCTGCTGGCGTCCCTACACCCACGATGCTGTCCTGCGCATTGCCACCCTCCTTCCCTGGAGGGGGAACAGGGGCTTCCTGTGACCCACCCCTGCTAATGTCTTCCCCCACAAACCCTCCATCCCTCTGCCAGCTCCCCCACTATAACCCTCATGTTCAATATCTGCTTTGCATGCCTCTGTACTTTTTTCCATGAGTATACAAACACACTTATAAATACAAACATGCTGTACGCGCTTATGTAATTACCTCACCATTTTAATACCCATAGCATTCATAACATGTATGTATCATATTTAATTCAATCATTTCCCTAAAATGACATTTAGATGATTTTCAGGGTGTCTTATTACAGGCAATGCTGCAATAAGCATTCTGTTCTACATATCTTCACCTACTGATCTTTCATTTTCAGTAGATAAGTTTCCAGAAGTAGGATTCCTGGCCCAAAATATATGCACTTTCAAATTTTTAATAGATGTTGACAAATTGCTTTCCAAAGAGGCTGTTCAAAAGCACATGAAAATACCTAATTTCCAGCACTGGATCCTAATGCACCTTTAAAGTACTTCCCATCCTGATGTGTGGATGTGTTAACTCATTGTTCTTTTAATATGCATTTCCTTAACAAGTAATGAAGTTAAATCTCTTCCTCCATATGTCTGTTTTTGTTTCTTCTTCTGTGATTTACCTTTTCGTACAATTCACTCATTTTGATTTGGATTGCTTTTCTTACTAATTGTAAAATTTCTTTCAGTATTAGGGAAAACCTTACATTTGCTTAACTGCAGTATAAGTGCCTTTAAAAACACACACTTTTTATTTCTGCACCTAGAAAGTTCTCCGCATGGAAAAACAGGGAGCACAACTTCTGACAGACTTCAGTTGGGTCCTGACACCACCTCTCCCCACCACAAAGCACAAACTCGCTAGGAGTCCCACTGCAAAGTTTTGGATTGGACAAGAGGAACATGCCTCGAATATTTTATACTCTCCCACCAATTTCACGCACTGCCTTGTTCTTCTTCTCCCAACAATTTTTGTGGTTGATATACGGGTCCTAGTGAACAAAGCAATTTGCACACAGCACAAATTGAAGGAAATTAGTTCGTCGGCAGCCATTTCATGGTCCTAACATGGGGCAAGTTTGCTCTAACATAAAGCTAAAGGATAAACAGTGCTACAGAGAGGAATCAAGTTTACCATGGCTTAGTCTGAATAATCTTAACTTTGAGAGATATTTGGCAAACGTCTTGTCAGAACAGTTTTAATTGTCTTATTGATGACACCAATCCTGACCCCAGTCCAATGGGTGGAGGTGAAGATTTTCTGGGGGCAGCGGTGATTTCCTCGTTCATCATCCTGGGTAGGAAATGAGGTCTCAGAAACTGGGTGTTATATCACACAGATCCTATCCTACATTCCTTGGTGTCCTGAGAACCTCAGTCAGTTTTGCCTGACCACAGATGTGAAAAGGTCATAGCAGCTCCAGATAAAGGTACGGTGTTCACCTGGCCACGGGACAAAGTCATTCGGGTATGTGCGGGTCAATATAAGCAATTATTTATAAGTAAACAATTCTCTGCACTATATTCATCTTCCCTTACACCAACCTGACACTTAATTCTCCTGGTAAAGCTACAACTTGGTCTAAGCACCCTGAGGGTAGTTCTGGGAGAGTCTGAGCCTTTGCCAAGGAAAGGTGGACGGAGACAGAGGGTGCCTTTCCCACAGCCGTGGTGGGAAAGCGACATCACCCAGGGCAGAGGACAGCTGAGTAAAGGGAGGCAGTCAGCATGACGGGGACAGGCGGCGAAGGGCAGTGCAAGCCGTTCCCGCACACACCTGCAAACTCACAACAGGCATCTCGCGCTCACATTTGGTGAGGGTAGCACGTATATTCCACTCCGCATCACTACTTCCATTTGGAAAAGAAAGCACACATCCCATGGTCCCACATTGCTAGGATATTTCAGATGCCAGAGCCCAGTGATGTCACCTGATTACTAGTTCCCCAGACATCTCAGGGCCTGGCATCCAGGAGTCTCTAACAGCAAGACCTCGCCGGCCTCCCTCAAAATACTATTTTACCTCTTACCTTCCAAAACTTCTTGAGAGTCAACAATTCATTTTATACACAAGAGATGGTATCCAGTCCAGCAAAATTTTACCAAGACGAATCATAGTACCTTATGTTTTCTCTAAGAACTTTACATGGTCCTGCTTTCTTCTTCAATAGACTACAGTCTAGAAGTAGATAATATATTTGCTTCCCTAGCACACTGGAGCTGCTTCAGAAATGTTTACTGAAAGATTGACTAGAAATGCATGAAGGATGGATGGCTGGATAAAGTGCTTGTTTGTTTCATAGTCCCTTGCCTTTCTGAAAATGTATTTTCAATCTGAAGGAAGAGTCCAACAGTAAACATGCATAGTAAACATATTTTATGAAAGTTTGGCTCTGAAGCAGCCCTACAGTTGTTTTCAAACTGAAAAAAACTACCATTCACGGCCATGATCTCTCTTCAGACTCCAAGGGGCTCATTTCCTGTTGCAGCCGCCACCCAGGACGGTCTCCTCAAGCCCTATGGTGAGCTCAGGAAAAGTGTTGCTGCCTTTTCCATGCTTTCCTTGGCTCACTTTACCCCCACAAAGAAGAACTTTCTTAAATTCTCTGACTTGTTTTCAGCTTGAGAGAAAATGTTTGTGTCCAACAGCACCGAAAGACGTTTACATGAGACACACTCTGAAACCATGGCCGTTAGTTACTGGGGGGCTCTGGCTGCAGGGCCTTCTGTGGCACTTGAAGGGCCTCTAGAACATTCTAGCTGACCTCTCAGGAACAGGACAGGAAACCCTGGCCCCACCAGCCTGCCCCCTGGCAGACGACAGATGTGCTGCTCCCCACGGCTCTCGGGGTGGCTGCGGCTGACTCCACTGACTTGGCGACTCACCTCTGTGTGGGTGGGTCATGGGGTGACAGTCCCACAGAGAAGAGGCTCAATAGCACCCCCTCTCCAGGTGACAATCACAGGACCTGGAGGCTGAGGACTGATGACAAACTGGAGGATGCCTGACACCCTCCAGGGGCTCCGACACCTCAGCCAGGATGTAGTTCTGAAAAAGGGTGTGGGAGAAGAGGACGTCAGGGGCTTCACTCCAGACCCTTCTTCCTCAGTTGGTTTTTCTAACTGCTTTCCCTGTGACAAAAGTTCATTTTGGCCCTTTCCCTCATTTTGGTGTTATTAACTCTGCCCTAATGCCTAGGCCTCCAGGGGTGTTTGATCATGGGAAACAGATGAGGAAAAGAAACTTGGGGTATAATTAATGATGGTGAGCTAGATCTTCCCTCCTAGAGCTCAGAATTAAGTAGGGTTATTCCTATTTAGAAAAAGAGAGGGGGGGTAGGAAGGGAGAGAGGCAGGGAGGGAGAGAGGGAGGGAGGGAGGCAGGGAGGGAGAAGGGGAGAAGGGAAGGAGGGAGGGAGATAGGAAGGAGGGAGGGAGGCAGGGAGGCAGGAAGTAAGGAAGGAGGGAAGGCAGGCAGGCAGGAAGGAAGTAAGGAAGGCAGGCAGGCAGGAAGGGAGGCAGGAAGGCAGGCAGGGAGGCAGGAAGGCAGGCAGGGAGACAAGCAGGAAGGAAGGAAGGAAAGGAGGGAGGGAGGGAGGCAGGCAGGCAGTCATGGAGGGAGGGAGGCAGGCAGGAAGAAAGGAAGGGAGGGAGGGAGGGAGGCAGGCAGGCAGGCAGGCAGGCAAGAAGGAAGGAAGGAAGGAAGGAAGGAAGGAAGGAAGGAAGGAAGGAAGGAAGGAAGGAAGGAAGGAAGGAAGGAAGGGAGGGAGGGAGGGAGGGAGGGAGGGAGGAAGGGAGGGAGGGAGGCTGCTGCTTTACAAAACCAGTGAAGTATGGCAAGTACAAGCAAAGCAGGAGGAGCCTGGAGCTTCCCAGTACAATAAGAATAGCTGCCTAAAGCGAACCCCAACCATTAGATGGCTGAGCATCCAATGTGCCGCAGGAATTAATGGAATATAGTTTTACCAAGAAGAGTCCATATATGGAGTGTAAATGCAAAACAGCCTGAATTTGGGGCAATGCCACAAACCAAGCCTGCTGACCCCGTTCCCACAGGACAGCAGACCTCCTTAATGGCCCTTAGTCGGGTTACCTAACTTGTCAGTACTTTTAGTTTTTAAATATATTCTTCTGGTTAGTAGAACCATTTATTGTCTTTGCCTTTTCGGCTGAGGTGTAATTTACATACAAAGACCTCTTTACCTAAGCTTGGGTCACGTTTCACGTCAAAGCTCTTCTTTCAACCTCAGCCTGAGAGCCAATACTAGAGTTGGTCCAGGGCTCTGCCCAGCGCCCTCCTCGCCCCTTCTGGCACTGGGGTGGTGATAGGGGAAGGCTCGGCATGCTGTAAGGTGGCATGTCCTCCTCTCCTTGGTGGCACCTTTTCCTCCAGCTCTTGGTGTGATTAATTTAGAAGGTGGTGGCCAACAGCCGGAGCCTGGGCCACCCACTCCTCTTCACCATGCTGTCACCTCTTGGCTGGTGGCCTCATCCTGACTCTTGATGCCCCCAGGACCCTAATATCATCTGCCCCCCCATGACACCAGGGCCTGTACCTACGAGTGGGATCCATCGCCCACACCCCTGGAAAGCAGTAGCTCGAGGAAGCAGGTCTGGCTCTTCTCCACCTGGAAGCCTCACCCCATCGTGTCCCCCAAAGCTCCTTCCCTAATTAGTTAGTGCGCTGCTGCTCAACAAGCTTGGGGCTGGGAGGATACCCAGCTAGGGAGCCAAAGTCAGCCCCTCTCTGCAGGCACTGCTTCCCCTTAGCTTCAGGGAGGAAAACCCACAGAAAACCCACCAGAAGGCCACAGGTAGGGCAGGTCCTTCTTCACGAACCCTGTCCTATACTGGTACCTACCTCTTCCTAGAAGGCCTACTCTTTCACTGACAGGGCCTGGAGAGCCTGCAGTGTTAACTCTGCTTCTAGATGTGAGATGGCATGTCTCAGACCAAGATGGCAGGTCCCCATAGAAAGTCTGAATTTAGAATGCATGTGGGAGAAATGGGAAAATTTCCACTAGCAAATCTGCCTGGCCCCATGGATAAAGGAGTGGGGCCAGGTTATCAGGGATCTGCAAAGGAATGCTAAGCAGAGGAACTGGATCTGGATAAGTCTTATGGGGAGCCATTGTGCCTTCAGCAGGAAAATGATGGGTTGAGCGGTGGTCCAGGAAGAACTCTCTGGTGGGAAAGCAGGACACTTTGGAGGTGATGGAAGCTGTCTAGCAGGAAGGAACAGTCTCAGTGGTGCACCACCAAGTCCTCATTTGATGCTCAGACACTGTTCTATTGTTCCAAAAGTGCCCTCAGCTTTGAGAAACACCAGCTTCTGCCTGCAGGAAGCTCAGGTCCAGCACTGCAAACACAGATGTAAACAAGTGCATCATGGCATGTTGCCATGTGTCATGAGTTTGGAGTAAACAAAGGACTGTAGAGAACCACCAAGGATGAAGCACTCAACACTCAGGAAACAGAGAAAAGCTTCCTAAAAGAGGTAACATTCGACTGAGAATTTGTGGATAAATAGGAGTTTTTAGGCAGGAAACAGTCCCACATTTGCAAAGGCATGCAGGCATGAAACGAAACCTGTGAGAAGTTTCCTTGAGGCCAAGTGACCTGGAGCTTGATGTAGGGGAGTGATGATTCATGAGATGGAAAAGGTAGTTGGGTCCAACTATGGGGAGTGTTAAAAACCTTGTCATCTAGGCAGACTGGTTTCTAGAGACACCAGAAGCCCCAAAACACAGAGACTGAGTTAGAGCCATGGTCTCTCTCTTACTAAATACCAACAGCTCTGAGTCTCAAGTCATGACAGCTGTGTCATGAAGGTAATACTGCTTACCTTGCAAGGGTTTTGCATAATGTATATTATATATCTATAATTAATATAAAGTTTCAGAAACCCCAATAGGTGATAACTATTATTTTTCAGTAATACCGAATCAATAGAGAATTTTAGGCATAGGAATAGCATGAAAAATAGGAAGCCCCTTGTTATTGTGTGCAAATGAACAGAATACTTTCAGGGAACTGTTGCATTGTCCAATGAGAATGAAGATCAGGGTTTTATTTTTAACTGTGGCAATAGTGTTGAACCCTAAATTAGCCTACCCATAGGCCTTCATGGCAACCAAAGTAATGTAGAAAAGAAAAGTTTCCCACTGTCTCCTAAGTGTCTTATCTGAAAAGCACACAACCTCCCCTCCCTTGAACAATCTCGCAAGGACAGACAAGCATACAACCTCCCCTCCTTTGAACAATCCTGCAAGGACATCTCAACCCTGCAGCTGTGACCCAGGCTATCAGGGCATTCTGTGCAAATGCTAGCTAACTGCCAAAATCCACTTCTGTTTATCCTGCTTGCTTGCAAACTGCGACAGCAACCCCCTATAAAAAGGAGCCATTTTAAACCCTGGGGGCTGCAGTTCTCTCCTGCATGAGAGGTGCTGCAGATGCCCGCAGGCTTAGCTCAATAAACTTCATAAAAGTGGTTAAGTCTGAGTGTGGTCGATCTCCTGGGTTATAACATTTGGAGGCCCCAGCGAGATCAACCGCGAGGTCCCCCTTAATTGGGGTCGACCTCCTCAGACTAAGCGGGAAGTGCCTCCACTTCCTCGCCTTTGCTTTTAATTCGTGATCGGATTCGGACTAGGACGGTGGCCTCGAGGAATCTGGTAAGGGATTCTCCCTTTTGTGTTGGCTCCAGAGCATTTGTGGGGGCTGTTGCAGGCGGGACACCGCGGTACTGCACTCCCTGAATCAGGGACGGGACGCCCTCTCCTGATTTTGGAAACCGTTAGGTTTCACTTTGGTATTTGCTGTGTGAGTGGGAGTGAGACTAGTCTCCAGTGTTTTGTTCATTTGTCTGTCTATGTTCAGTGTTTCTTGGTGTTTTAACTGTTTCAACCCTAACAAGATGGCACAAGGAAAATCCACTCCGCGGACTCCTCTTGAATGCATTCTTGCTAATTTTTCTGATTTCTTTAAGAGATCCTGTGACTATGGGAAGCCAGCAGATCCAGGCTTCCTACGGACCCTCTGTGAACTTGAATGGCCAGCCTTCCAAATAGACTGGGCTTCGGAAGGCTCATTTGATTTATCTCTGTTGTTTGCTGTACGGTCTGTTGTTTATGGGGTTCCCCACCCCAACCAGAGGGTTTATATAGGTGTTTAGATTGACATTGTGTATGATAAAGTAGATTATATCCAGAAATGCCAGAAACCAGGAAAGGGGGATATGTATGCAAGGGTAGGCAGAAAAACCATTTTAGTAACTGCCCCAAAACCTCGAGGGGCACGGGGTCCCCCGAAAGAAAAGAAAGATGAGAAACCAGAGAAACAGAAACCCCGTTTATATCCTGTTCTGCCGGGGGAAACTGATGATATAGCTGAAAGCTTATTTGACCCCCTGACTTGCCCAAGAACTCCCTCGCAGCAACAGGCCCCAGGGCGCTCACCCCAAGGGGAAGTCCAGAGTCCTCCCCACACAAGAGGGGGATCTCTCTATCAGCCCCCTCCACCAGGGCCTGATTTTTCAGTGCCCCTGTTGCCACTCAGGGAAGTTCCTCCTCAACCAGGGGTGCCTCCGGGCCATACTCGAATGATTTATGTCCCATTTTCCACCTCTGATCTCTGTAATTGGAAACACCAGAACCCTCCTTTTTCAGAGGACCCCCAGAGGCTGATTTCGCTTTTAGAAACTATTTTCCACACTCATCAGCCTACCTGGGATGATTGTCAACAGATTTTACAAACTTTGTTCACTTCTGAGGAGAGAGAGGGAATCCATCAGGAGGCTGCTAAGATTATCTTGGAGGACAATGAGGGGGACTCCCAGACTGGGAGGGATGAATTAGAGGAATTACTCCCTTCGAGTTCTCCTCCTTGGAACCCTAACACTGATGCAGGGATGACAGCCTTGCGCCACTATCGCCAGTCTCTACTTAGGGGTCTAAGGGCTGCAGCTAAAAAGCCTACTAATTTAACTAAGGTTAGTGCAGTCATGCAAGATAAGAACGAGTCCCCGGCTGCTTTCTTAGAGAGATTATTGGAGGCATATCAAATGTACACCCCCTTAGACCCAGAAGATGAAAATAACAGACGAATGGTAAACATGGCGTTCGTCTCTCAGTCGGCCCCAGATATTAGAAAAAAATTTCAAAAGCAAGAAGGGTTTGAAGGAAAAGCTAGAAGTGAATTGGTAGAAATAGCTCAGAAAGTTTTCCAAAATAGAGAAGATCCTATTCAGGAGCAGACCAAGCAGCTCTCGCGAATCTTGCTGGCAGCACCAACCCGGAAACCCCGTCCCTCCAAGGGACAGCCGGAGAGAGGAGACCTGAAGAAGAACCAATGTGCCTTTTGCAAGGGGATGGGGCACTGGAAAAAGGATTGTCCTAAGTTGATAGGCAGAAGGGCTCAGGAACCTAAGGAACCGGCCCGCCTCTTAGTAGAAACTGAAGATTGAGGGGGTCAGGGTTCCTTCGCGCTTGGCCCCCAGGAACCCATGATAAAGTTAACAGTCGAAGGGAAGCCAACTGAATTCCTAGTAGACACAGGGGCCACCTTTTCAGTTCTCCAAGAGACAACTGGGGAACTTTCATCCCAGAAGACTTCTATCATAGGGGCAACAGGAAAACCTAAATCTTACCCCTGGACTCAAGCCCAAATTACCGACTTAGGAAAGGGTACTGTTACCCATTCCTTCTTAGTAATGCCAGAATGCCCATACCCCCTCTTAGGCCGAGACTTGCTGCGGAAATTAAAGGCAACCATTTCTTTTAAAGATGGGGAAACAATTTTGCAACTGGGAGATCAGCTCCCTCAATCAATTATGTTAACTGTCCCTATCTCTGAAGAATATATTCTATTTGAACAAGAGCCCAAGGGGGCTATAGGAGAAAGCTATATCCAGGAACTACTTACTAAAATCCCCGGGGTCTGGGCAGAGAGCAACCCGCCAGGATTGGCTTTGCATCAACCTCCTATCATTGTGCAACTCATGAGTACTGCTCTCCCCATCCAAGTCAAGCAATACCCTATACCTCAGAAGGCAAGGGAAGGCATAGCGAAACATATCAAGAGATTAAGAGAAGTGGGGATACTGACTCCCTGCCAATCACCCTGGAATACCCCCCTCTTACCAGTAAAAAAGCCAGGGACCAAAGATTATAGACCAGTACAGGACCTAAGAGAAGTCAATAGGAGGGTTGAAATCATTCACCCCACTGTACCTAACCCTTATACCCTTCTGAGCTCTCTGCCTCCAGGACAGACTTTTTATTCTGTACTGGACATGAAAGATGCCTTCTTCACCTTACCATTGGCCCCTCAGAGCCAACCCATCTTCACCTTTGAGTGGACGGACCCCTAAGGGGGATTTTCAGGTCAGCTAACCTGGACTAGACTCCCACAAGGATTCAAGAATTCTCCAACCATCTTTGATGAAGCCCTGAGCCGAGACCTCCTGGGATTCAGGGAATCCCACCCTCAGGTAACTCTTTTGCAATATGTAGATGACCTTCTTCTTGCAGCAGCATCAGAAGAGGATTGCCTAACCGCCACCAAGGAATTGCTCTCTGAACTAGCATGCCTCGGCTACCGGGTGTCCATGAAAAAGGCTCAGATCTGCGTGCGAAAAGCCACATATTTGGGCTACCATCTGGAAGAAGGTAAGAGGACCCTATCTCTGGGACGGATAGAAGCTATCCTGAATATCCCAACTCCAACCACCAAGCGACAGGTACGAGAATTCCTAGGGGCGGTAGGCTACTGCAGGCTCTGGATACCTGGGTTTGCTGAAATTGCAAAACCCTTATATGCCTGCACAGGTGGAAAGGACCCTAACTTTCATTGAACTCGGAAAAGAAGAACAGGCTTTTATAGCCCTCAAGCAAGCCTTAGCCTCAGCCCCTGCCTTAGCCCTACCCGACATCACGAAACCTTTTCAGCTGTTTGTAGCTGAAAAGAAGGGGATTGCCAAAGGGGTCCTCACTCAAACCTTAGGGCCTTGGAAACACCCAGTGGCCTATCTCTCCAAGCAACTAGACCCTGTAGCTGCAGGATGGCCATCATGCATGAGAGCGATAGCTGCGACCGCCCTTCTTGTCAAGGGGGCACAAAAATTGACCTTGGGCCAGGACTTGCAGATTATCGGGGGCCACACTACTGAGGCCCTCCTTAGATCCCCACCTGACTGTTGGATTTTGAATGTGCGTCTTACTCAATATCAGGTGCTGCTACTAAATCCCCCTCAAGTCACTTTCTCTAAGTCCATGGCTCTCAACCCAGTTACTCTGTTGCTAGATTCTAAATATGGAGAAATTGTCCATGATTGCCTGGACATTTTAGAGACTATCACTGGATCTAGACCTGACCTCCAGGACACTCCCTAGAAAACCCAGACTACGAGCTTTATACTGATGGAAGCAGTTATCTGAAAGATGGACTGAGATATGCAGGCGCAGCAGTGACCACGGAAAATCAAGTACTCTGGTCACAGGCCTTGCCCCAAGGAACCTCTGCTCAGAAAGCAGAACTAATTGCTCTGACCCAGGTGCTTCACTGGGCAAAAGATTTGAAGACCATAACCAACTCAGAGGTAACCCGTTGCTCAGCATGCGCTCAGGTCAACCCAGGGCCTCCAATCTCTCACAGTGTAGGGGTCTGAATCAGAGGCCAAGAACCAGGGGAACATTGGGAATTAGATTTTACTGAAATTGGAAAAAGCAAATACGGCTATAAATATCTCCTGGTCTTTATAGATACTTGCTCCGGATGGACTGAAGCTTTTGCCACCAAGCATGAGACTGCCAATGTAGTCGCCAGGCACCTCCTGACAGGAATCCTCCCACGATTTGGCTTACCCTTGGCGTTGGGGTCCGACAATGGCCCGGCTTTCATAGCCAAGATATCCAAAAGTCTAGCCGAGGCACTTAAAATAAACTGAAAATTACATTGCATTTACAGGCCTCAGAGCTCAGGACAGGTAGAGAGGATGAATAGGACTTTAAAGGAGACTTTAACTAAATTAAAATTGGAGACTGGAGAGAGTTGGGTAAGTCTTCTCCCTTTTGCCTTACTAAAAACCAGATGTACCCCTTATTTGAAACATTTAACCCCTTTCAAAATAATCTATGGAAGACCACCTCCCATAATTCCCAACTCCTAGCACCATCGCACCCATTGAACTTCTTTAGTAATTCTTTGCTAACTATGCTAGACTCTGTTTTCTCCCTTCTGAATGAAACTCAGCCGGCCATCTCCACTGAGTGTTGGCTCTGCGTCGATCCGGCACCATCATACTACGTGGGGATTGGTGCCAACCTGATGGGAGAAAGGGCCCCCCGGAACGTCTCCTACACTGATGCTAACAACTTTGGGACTGGTATCCTGTCTGATTGTTCTCATCAGAAAAAAATCACCCTCAGCGATCTCCAAGGACAAGGTATCTGTTTCACCAGCGGCAGCTACTCCATAGACAACTCACCTTATAAAGACAATTGCCTGAACACTGTCCCCCTTACTGCTGCAGGATCCACTTGGACTTTAATCACCCCCAATGGTACCTGGTTTGCCTGCTCATCTGGTATCACCCGCTGTATTGCCCCTAGTAATGCTTCTGACCTATGTATTGGTGTTTATATCATTCCCCAGGTTTACCTATATGCTGGACCCTCAGGTACTGCCCACTTCCTAGCTCAGGATCAACATTTTAGACTACAAAAAAGGACTCCAATTCTAATCCCTATCTTAGCCACCTTAGGGATTGCAGGTTCAGCAGCCATAGGATCTGGGGCCATGATTACCTCTGACATTGGTATTAGAAAACTTTCAGCTACTTTCTCTGCTGATGTCTCTCTCCTTCAGACCCAAGTACAATATATGTGCTGCCCTCGGAGAAGCCTGCTGTTTTTATGTAAACCATTCAAAAATTATTAAACAATCAATGCAAGAACTACAAAAGAGACTCAGAGAGAGGGATCTAGAAGAACAATCCTCTGAGTCTTGGTTTCAGAACCTTTTCAATTGGTCTCCATGGCTGACTACTTTAATTTCAGCCCTAGTAGTCCCTCTCATACTGTTACTTTTGGGTCTCACTTGCGGACCTATCGTTATCAATAGGCTTGTAGCTTTTGTCAAGGACAGAGTCCAATCGGTCAAACTAATGGTATTAGCCCAACCCTACCAACACCTGCCAATGACTGGAGACCACTATGATGAGTCAATGATTTGACCCACTAAGAAGAGAAGTGGGGAATGTTGAACCCTAAATTAGCCTACCCATAGGCCTTCATGGCAACCAAAGTAATGTAGAAAAGAAAAGTTTCCCACTGTCTCCTAAGTGTCTTATCTGAAAAGCACACAACCTCCCCTCCCTTGAACAATCTTGCAAGGACAGACAAGCATACAACCTCCCCTCCTTTGAACAATCCTGCAAGGACATCTCAACCCTGCAGCTGTGACCCAGGCTATCAGGGCATTCTGTGCAAACGCTAGCTAACTGCCAAAATCCACTTCTGTTTATCCTGCTTGCTTGCAAACTGCGACAGCAACCCCCTATAAAAAGGAGCCATTTTAAACCCTGGGGGCTGCAGTTCTCTCCTGCATGAGAGGTGCTGCAGACGCCCGCGGGCTTAGCTCAATAAACTTCATAAAAGTGGTTAAGTCTGAGTGTGGTCGATCTCCTGGGTTATAACAATAGGAACAGAGAAGATGAAACTAATTGGAACATTTTTCTGAGGTAAAATATACCTCAAAATTTTTCAAAAGATTGGAGCAGGGGGACAGGAAAAGAGAGAGAGAGGGAGAAGGCATCATAAGACGTGAATCCACATTCCTAGCATGGGGAACTGATGGGTGGTGGCACCATTGGCCAAAAAAACGACGCTAAGGCTCTGGAGAGAGGCAGAGGAGGATGGAAATCAAGGGGTGAACAATTAGGATGTGTCCCTTCATGGTTTCAAGTGTGTATTTCTGTGTGTGCATGTGTAAATGCAGGTGTGCAAATAAAATAGCCAGTAAGTAAACACTTGAGAATATGAATAATGCCTCTCACTAAATGGAAAATTTTCAGATGATTCTTACCTTCACCTTAATACTTGTTAGTTTTTCTAATTTTTCTCAATAACAATATATTTCTGACATCAAAATAAAATAAATATTTTAATAGCAGAATATTTAATAGCAGAATAAAAACAATCCCTTATGATATTTAAAGTGTATTTATCATAAAATATTTGGAAGCACAAAAAGTTACATTTAAAAGTCACTGGTAAGTTGATGTCTTGGGAACATAGATCATATTGAATCTGAAAGGTTTAAAATCATATCTGAAGGAAGAAACAGACAGCTAAATGAACTTCAGATGAACCCACGAGGCGAGAACACATGCCTGGAACTGAACGCAGTTCCTGGTCTAGCCAGAATGCGGGAAAGAAACATAATGGGAACTGAAAACAGTTCCCTATCATTCTAAAAGAATAGGGAGTACAAGTAGGAAGATCAATGTGCTTGCATGAGAAAAGAGTCACTGCTTAAAAACCATAATAATAAAGCCTAGCTATTTTTAGATGCTACATAAATCAGTCATGATATTGAATGAATAAAAGATAGGGTCACAGCAACCTCGGTGCTGTTCTGCCTGAGCGAGCTGCAGCCCTCTGCTTCAACTACATCAACTTGTCTGACTCTTTCTTTGTGCCTCACACTGATAACAACATATTGGCACTCAAAATGTGGGGCTTGAGGTGAGTTGGGAATCGGGTTGACCAAACAGAGGTTTAAGTACTACGCGGTTGGTTCGCAGACCCTCGAGAGAAGCGGAGATCATGGGTAATTCCCCATCACAGATTGATGAGCATGCGGGAATTTTAAAATCCCTTTTGCATAGTTCAGGGGTGAGGACTAAAAAGCATGTCATGCAGGACCTGTTACGCTTGATACAGTGGCATTGTTATTGGTTTTCCCCTTCGAAATGAAACCAATTAAATCCTAAGGTTTGCCAGGATGTGGGGAAGGCTCTTAAACGAGCTCATCAGCGTGGAGAAATTGTCTTGGCTAATGTGTGGGCTGCTTATCAGCAAATTGCTCTGGCTATAAGACCTTTCCAGAGTGAGGAGGACTTGCCGTAAGATTCCAGTTTTGATAAAGTTGACTTGTCTACATCTCCAATCCCTGTGGATTCTCCAGGACATAAGGAGTTAATTTCTGAGGAGGTTGAGGAATGGCCTACACCACCGCCTCCTGAGCCACCAAGGCTGGCAGATGTAGTCAACAAGATAGTAACTCAATCTGATCTTAAAGATATGCTTATTCTAATATTGGCTTTTAATAATGCTAACAGTGAGTGTAAAAAGGCTTTATGTCCAATAAAGGCAAACAGAAGTAGTTTACAGGATTTTATAAAAACATGCCAAAACATTGGGCCTAATACCTATAACATGAACCTTCTTGCAGCTGCTCTAAAAGGACGTAGTCCTCTGATTAATAATTTAAATTGCTTTATATGTGGGAAATCAGGTCATATGAAAACAAATTGCCAAGCCAAAACTAGTGTAAAAGCTCCATTTAGTGGCAATAATAAATCAATACCAACTCGTGTGTGTCCGAAATGCCAAAAAGGATTACACTGATTAAAAGAATGCCATTCTAAATATCATAAAAATGGCAGTCTCATTAATAAGTTGGGAAACTTCTAAGCAGGCCTTGCTCAAGGCCTTCAAACAAATAATATGAGCACATTTCCCAGCCTTGCTCAAATCTACCCAGTCAGCAACAGAGCAGTTGACTCTGGCCTGTAACAGAACTTATGGCAGTTACCAAAAGCAGTATAGCTGTCCATTCTTCCTCAGCTGAAACTAAGTATATTACCCCTTCACTGAATATACCAAAAATAAAAACAGGAATTAAAGGGCCTATCCTAGAAATCTAAACTATGAGCCTAAGTGTACTCCTAAAGAGTAATAATCCAAAAAATACATGTTAAATATCTGTATAAACTGCTAAATTAGAGCTTATCTATTTATTCTGTTTAAGTTGTCCTAGCTGGTTGCTAATTATAAACAAAAGTGTTTCAAAGAACAAGAACACAGATTCCAGAGAAAACCTTAAAAACAGTAAAATCAAAAACATGAAATGATGAAGGGCTTGAAAACACCCATACCCAAGGAGTAAAAATTATGGGTAAAATTAGTAAACTTTATGTTTCTGTTAATGTTTCATAATTTTTTTTGTATTTGTCTGTTTGTTCAGTGTCAATGTATATTTTAATACCTCTGGATGGTAATATTAAATTAATAAATGAAGATTATTATAAGAGCTCTATTCAAATAGCCAAAAATTATATAAGCGCTTATATTAATAAATAAATATGGATATTAGTTTAAAATAATAAAAATAGTTATACTCAAATTAAATTATTATTCTAAAAAGTTTGTTTAATATTGATGGCAATTATATGTTGTCAGAAGTTTGTTTGGAAATAGTTCCCAAAATCATTGTGGTAACTTAAGTATGGAAGGTATATAGAATGTGCTTTTATTATTAAAGTAAAGAAAGTAATTTTATCCTAAGATAAAATAACTAGTTATTAAAACAAAGTAAAATGTGGGACATAAAAAAGGAATTTTTGTGGTCAAAGCTAAGTAAAATTTAAGCAGTCTGTCTATAAAAATTTAAAAGCTTTAATGTCAAACAATGTAATAATATAAAGTTGAAGTTTTATTCTTTCTCAAAGTTTCTCAAGTCAGTAGTCTGTTTTACTAAAAGTTTACAAAGTTTTTCTCCTAAATAATCAGAATGCAATAAAAAAATATGTTTTTATCAGAATAGCTTCTTGTCCTTTAACCTTATCGTTCCCATGGAGAAAAAGGTCTTATCACTTTAAAAAAAAACACAATGTTTGAACCTGCTTTCACACAGTCAAATCCTGAAAAGTAGCTTCTATTTCAAGCTGTTACAAATAATTTAGTCTTGTACCTAGAAAAAAGGTGAAATACTAAAAATAGTTAAGTTCATGTGATATAATTTGAATGAAGTATTTAAAACTGTTGTATAATTAAAAGAAATTTTCTAATTTTATAACAAAGTTATATAAATAAAAAGTTCATATGAATATTTTAAAAGTATATAAAATTCCTGAAAATTTAATAATGCTTCAATATAATATTAAATAAAATATAATGTTATTAATCATAATTTTTAGTTATAACTACAAAAAGAAAGCAGCCATTAAAGGCTGCCGGGATAGTGCATAACAATAAAATATAGTACAATAAAATAACACCCCTGCAACATTCAGCAGTCCCAAATGTTTCTAGTTTGTTACAAAAAATTAATATCCAGTTATGCCACTATCATTTTGTTTTAAAACTTGCTAAAGAAATGTTTGTATGTATTGTGAGAATTTTGATTTTTACCCATAATTAAAAAAATAAAAAAAATAAAAAAAATAAAAAAATAAAACTTGCTAAAGCTTTCTTTAATGTTTTCTTAAACAAGTCAAGCCAGTCCATATTCCCCTTCCTGTAAAATAGCCAACAATAAATCAAATTTATATTCAACACTGTAAGCAATAGCCCCAATTCTAATTATAATGTTAACAACAAAAGCAATGTAAGTATTAAAATTACATGTTAATGTATTATCCCACAGCCCAAACAGGAAATACTAATTTGTTTTTACCTGTGCCTCAAACTGTACAAAATATAAAAGAAATTGAAGTCATTCTAATCATGCTACTAAGAATCTTAAACACTTAAGAAATAAAAGTTTACTCATTGGATGTCTGTTGTATAATCTACTGTAGTTATGAATTGTGTATAATATACTTAAATACTAATCAAAACTTTAATACAATACATCACATACATAAGTAATTTAATGACTTGTGTGTTACACATAAAGGTGTTCCATTAAGTATATATATATATATATATAAATCTCTTGTTTTGAATTTGAACAGTCCTGAAACTGAATGTATTAAGAAAAAGTTTGGTAAGTACTGTTCAGACCTAAAGTAAAACATCATTCAGAAAACTTTGTTAACCTACAAACCAATGCCTTGCTTGTTAACACTTTCATATTTCAGGAAAAATATTGGAAATTAAAATCGTATGCACATCAAGGATGTTTTGTAACAAATTAAAAAAGATAAAATGTGTTTCAACGGGTGTTGTATTCCTCCCTGGGGGAGCTGGCCACTCTCCCAGGGATTAATGCATAAATCTTAAAATGTACTGCACAAGGAGTGTTGTGTTCCTTCCTGAGGAGGCTGGCCCCTTCCTCAGGAATTAGCAAAATACTCACAAGTTGGCATCTGTAATATCAAGTTCATTAATCCTAAACACAGTCAACCAAAACTCTAGTATCAGTTGCTACTTCAACACTTCTCAGCTAAAAGCTAAATATTGGTAAGTATATATATATATATATATATATATATATATATATATATATAT
>JAKSZT010054574.1:1017683-1044344 GCA_026826555.1 Tolypeutes matacus
TATATATATATATATATATATATATATATATATATATATATATGACTGCTCTATTTATCTGTCATTCTGTAACTTTGTTCAATATTGACTTAATCTTTTAATTAGTTATGTTATTTAGGTTTCTCACCCTAATTGTCAGTATAAGCTTATTAAACTGAATATACATATTAACATTTATCTTGTATCTAAGACTCTAGTCAAAAATAAAGCAAGTATATCAGTGTGTCCTCTGATTTAGTAAGCGTGTAAATGTATGTATACTTATCATAAAAAATTAATAGTTAAACCTCTATTTATAAATGTTACAAAAACAAAAAATGGGGAAATGGTGAGGTGAGAGAACAATTATTTGAAGCATTATGTAGAATCATATACATCAGCAACAGAGCATTTCTGGCAAATATCGGGCAAAAATACAGAAACAAATATTAGACAACTAGTTTACTAAAAGCATAAAAATAATAATCCATGGGAAAAGGCAGAAGTTAAATTAGGATATAGGGTGGAGGTTTTGCTCTTATCATTACAGATAAAGGAAACCAGCTTTGGGTCCTGTCCAAATGACTGAAACCTAGACATAAACAAGCCGAAGAAGCTGACACAAGAAGCAAAAAAAGATGGTAACTTATAAAAGTCAGAATGTCACTCTAACACAGTTATTCTTTGCTATGCTTACCTTGACAACCACAGCAGTATGTAGTGTACCTTCACATAATTAAACATATTGGGCTATATTACTAATTCACCTCTTTTAGAATTGTTCACTTGGGGAGACAAATCCTACTCTGTTTATATTAATTAGTCTTTTCATTTTCCTGGGCCTGTTGATTCTTGCCTTCCTCTAAAACCTGAGGAGGAAGAGAAATTTATTGAAAATTTAACCTTGCCTTTTTTTGAATGACCTATCTGCATAGAATCCATCGATCCACGTATACAGTCCCAAAATCATAGTACAAAGTGATAAATGGCATACATGCCATGTTTCATATGAGGTTGTGCTTTTTAATAATTCCTATAGAACTGTAAAGAATCAGGCCCTTATAGAGATACTGAAACCTAATGTAAACACAGCCATAAGTTGAAAAATTTGTAATTCAACAAAAACAACTAATGAAAGCTATCATTATTTTTAGAATTTTGGGGACGTCATAAGTATAAATATGTCACTAAATTAGACTCATCAGGGAAGATTTATCCCACAACTATGGAACACTAAACTTAACAAAGCTAAAAATTATTTTTGGGAACCAGCCCAATTTTTGAATGGCAAGGCAGTAAAACTAATATTACCAGTTTAAAAAGAAATTCCATTTAATTTCTTAAAATATGTGTACGGGATCCCATTGTTTTTATAGTTGCAACAGTGAGCATTAATCAAACATGGTTTTTCTGCAGCAATTGCTCCTTTTACACTTGTGTATCAGAACCTGTTTTACAGGAGAATTCTACTGCAGTTCTAATGGGAAAACGGCGCTGTGGAATATGGCTTCCAGGTCACATGAATCACTGCTGGCAGTCTTCCCCTGAGAGCCAAATCCTTTGGCACCTTCTAAATTATTATTTGAAAAGAACCAGATATTTAGTTGGATTAATTATAGCTGCTGTATTAGGGCTTATATGTGTCATTACCGCTGCTGCTGTAGCAGGAACTGCCCTACATGAGAATATCCAAACACAATATGTTAAAAATTGGCATCATAATGCTAGTGAGCTATGGCATAGTCAAGCATATATAAATGAGCAAATCAATAATAGGCTTAATAACTTAGAAATGGCTGTTACACAAATGGGAGATCAGGTATATAATCTAAATTTAAAACAAGATTTAAAGTGTGATTGGAATGAAAATGCTTTTTGTATCACTCCTCTCCCATACAGTGATTCCCATTATGAATGGGAAAAAATTAAAAATCATTTAATAGGTCACCACACAAATTTATCTATAGGAATTACAGATTTGCAAAACAAGATTTTACGCATGTCTCAGAATCAACTTACTATGCTTCCAGGTAGTGAATTTTGGCAACCAGTGACAGATCAATTGAATAAAATAAACCCCTTACATTGGTGGAAATCAACCTCTGTACTTGCTAACATCGGTGTGGTGATCATTGGTGCTCTGCTATTCTTAACTGTATTAGGAGGCATTTGTAAAGCCCTGTTGTCCCGCATTAATAGGGCTGAAAAACCAGCCATGCCAACAACTTGATTCTGCTTAAAACCCTTAACTCTCTAACCCCTGTCCATGGCAGCTTGGCTGGTGGCCAGAAACAGGTAAGACCTTCAGAAGAAGGCAACCTAAGACAGACACAGTGACCCTAAACAAAAAACAAAAAAGGGGGAATTGTTGGAGAAGATGCTGAGAGCCAGAGCATAAAGGGTTAAGCATTTAAAAAGCATGCTTGCTGGCAGAGAAACATTAGTAAATGTCTCCAAGGACACTGCATGCTGCAGATATCAGTGTGAGGAGGCAGAGTGGAATGAACTCACCACACAGATGTTATTGTCTGAATTCCCAAGAAAGATTGTCTGGAAACTCAGAAACAGGTAGTGCTCTCACTCACCAAGCTGAGAAACTAGTGAAGAATTCCCTACTTTTGTTAAAATAGCATAAGGGAAACCAAAGCATAAGTACACATGCAAATGATTTCATCATCTGGCATGGGGGAGGATTTACACCGCCTAATCCTTCCAGGGTGGGACATCCCACTCAACCGCATCTGTGGAAACTAGCCTCAGCTTTTCACTCTGTTAGTTCTTGGCGGGGGCACATTTCAAATATAAGTACTAATTATGTTATTTACTTTACTCATGATAATACGGAATGGGTTAGAGCTTGTGTGCATCTTCCTTATGTTTTATTATTGGGTAATATTACTTGGAATAATAGTAATGGGGCAATAGAATGTCTGAACAACTGCTCTTTATATACATGTATTAACAGCTCTATTAGTTTCCCAAATACCTCTAATCTTTACATCTTAAGAGCGAGAATTGGAGTATGGTTACCTGTGCAGATGAATCAAGAATGGCAGAATACCCCAGTTATGGGGATATTGACTTCAATATCTAAAAGATTGTTGAAAACTGCAAGAAGATTCATAGGAATGTTAATAGCTGTAATTATGGATATTATAGCTGTAACAGCAACAGCAGCTGCTGCAGAAATAGCCCTTCAACAAGAATTGTAAACTGCTGACTTCTTGCAAATATGGCAACAAAATTCAGAACAGTTAAGGGAAACTCAAAGACAAATAGTTTCAGAAATACAAGAAGAACTAGCAGACTTAAGACAAACTGTTATTCTGTTAGGAGATCAGATTCAAGCTATGAAATTACAAATGAAAATGAAATGTGACTGGAATCAAACATCTTATTGTATTACTGTGCTTTACAATGCAACTGAGTTTCCTTGGGATTCGGTGAAAAACATCTTTTAAATCATGATAATTTAACTGAAGAAATCTTATGCTTGCAACAGAAGATACATCAGACATTTGAAAAACAATTACAAGCTATGACAGGGGAACAGATTTTAAAAGCGTTAATGAACAGGTTAGAACAATTGCATCCTAAACAATGGTTACATGGTTTGTCAGGATCTGTTATGTTCATATGTTTAACTGTATTAATATTGTGCTTTTTATATTGTTTAGTCTGCAGAAGATCACGACAACTTAACCAATTAATGCACCAGCAGTTTGCTACAGCACACATCATGCTATTTCAATTAAAAAATAAGGGGGAAATGAAGGAAGAAACAAACAGCTAAATGAATTTCAGATGAACCCATGAGACGAGGGAAAGAAACATAATGGGAACTGAAAATAGTGTCCTATCTTTCTAAAAAATAGGGAGTACAAGTAGGAAGATCAATGTGCTTGCATGAGAAAAGAGTCACTGCTTAAAAACCATAATAATAAAGCCTAGCTATTTTTAGATGCTATGATATTGAATGAATAAAAGATAGGGTCACAGCAACCTCGGTGCTGTTCTGCCTGAGCGAGCTGCAGCCCTCTGCTTCAACTACATCAACTTGTCTGACTCTTCCTTTGTGCCTCGCACCGAAAGCAACACAGGTCTTTTATGACTTTGGTTAAAATTTTTCCTAAATATTTTATTGTTTTTGCTGTTATTAAAAATATATATTTTTTCCTGATTCATACTAAGATTGCACATCTGTAGTAAATAGAAACACTATTGATTTTTGCGTATTTATTTTTTGTCCCACCACTTCGTTGAACTCATCTATTAGTTCTAGTAGCTTTGTGTGGGAAGCTGCCCCTGGCACCGTTATTATTACGGCCATCTTGTGTACTAACGCCATTTTGTGCAACTATTTCCTATTTCTCATTCTGTACTTCTTCTTTATGCTACCAGTACTGGACGGAGGTTTCCCGCCAGAGGTTTCCCCCCAGAGGTTTCCCGTCAGAGGTGGGAGTGCCCAGAGAGGTGGTTTCCCGCCAGAAGTGGGAGTGCCCAATCAGGGGACTCCACGTAGCAGGAGCACCCAATCAGGAGGCTTCCTCAAACATCATGTATACCCACAACTTAACCTCAATAAACGAGACTTGATCAGAGCCCTGTCTTGTCTCCATTCTTTGTGTCTCTTGTCTCTGTCATTCCCACTCCCCCTTTCAGGTTTCGGTTTGATTGACCCGCGGGCTGGGTCAGCTTTGTTGTGGATTTTTCAGGATTTTCTAGATATATTATCATATCATCAGCAAATCGTGAAAGTTTTACTTCTTTCCAGTTTGGGTGACTTTTATTTCTTTATCTAGCCTAACTGCTCTAGCTAGAAAATCTACACAACATTGAATAACAATGGTGACAGTGGACATCCTTGTCTTGTTCCTTATCTCAGTGGGAAAGCTTTCAGGCTTCCACTATAAAATATTATGATAGCTGTAAGGTTTTTGTAGATGCATTTTACTGTATTGAGAATGCTTCCTTCTATTCCTATCTTTTGGAGTGTTATTATCAAGAAAGGGTGCTGTATTTTTTCAAATGCTTTTTCTGCATCAATTGAAAGGAACATGTGAATTTTCTTCTTCAATTTATCAATGTGGTTTATTATACTAATTGATTTCCTTGTGTTGAATCACCCTTGCATACCGGTATAAAACCCACTTGATCATGGAGTATAGTTCTTTTAATGTGCTTTTGCATTCTGTTTGAAAGTTTTCATGGAGGATTTTTGCATCTATATTCATTAGAGATATTGGTCTGTAATTTTCTTTTTTTCTGTTGATTCTATTTCTTGTTTCTTCTTCATTTCTTTTATTTCTGCTCTGGTCTTACTATTTCTTTCCTTAGGCTTGTTTTGGGATTAATTTGCTGTTCTTTTTAGCTCTTCCCTCTTTTTTAATGTAAACATTAAGGGGTATAAATTTCTCTTTCAACACTGCCTTTTCAGTGTCTCATAGGTTTTGATATGCTGTATTTTCATTTTCATTTGTCTCCAAATATTTCCAGAAATCTATTGAAATTTCCTCTTCGACCCACTGATTATTTAAGAGTGTGTTGTTTATTCACCATATAGTTATGAATTTTCCCTTTTACCATCTATTATTGATTTTCAGTTTCATTCCATTATGATCAGATAGTGTTTTGTACAATTTTCATATTTTTAATTTATTGAGACTTGTCTTGTGACGCAACATATGATCTATCTTGGAGAAGGATCCATGAACTCTTAAAAAGAAAGTATATCCTGCTGTTTTGGGGTGCAATGCTCTACACATGCCTGTTAGATCTAGATCATTTATTGTATTATTCAATTTCTCTGTTTATTTACCCTCTGTCCAGATGTTTTTATTCAATACTGATAGTGGTGTACTGAAGTCTCTAACTATCATTGTAGCAACATCTATTTCTTCCTTTTGTTTTGCCAGTGTGTGCCTCATGTATCTTGAGGCACTCAGTTTAGGTGCATAAATATTTAGTATAGTTATTTCTTCTTGGTGAATTGCCCCTTCTATTAATATATAATGACCTTCTTCATCCAGTATAACAGTTTTGCATTTGAAATCTATTTTGTATGATTCTATCACTAGCCCAGCTCTTTTTTGGTTACTAATTGTGTGAAATATCTTTTTCCAACTTTTCATATTTAACTTGATTGCATCATGTCTGAGATGGGCCTCTTGTAAACACTATATAGATGGTGCATATTTTTTTATCTATTCTCTCAGTGTATGTCTTTTGACTGGGAAGCTAAATCCATTTACATTCAATATTATTACTGTAAACACATTACTTACTGAATCCCTTTTGTCCCTCAGCTCTCTGTTGTCATATCATTCTATTGTCTATCTTCTTACACTTTAGTTTACCCTTCCTAATAATCTTCATTTTTAACTCTTCTCCAAATCTCTCACTCTTGTTTTTTCCTTTCAGGCTGCAGCACTCCCTTTAGTATCTCTTGTAATTCTGGTCTTCTCATAAGATAGTTTATTAAATTCGTTTGTCTGTGCAGACTTTGAACTCACTCTCATTTTTGAAGGACAGCATTGCCAGTTACAGAATTCTTGGCTGGCAATTTTTCTCTTTCAGTACTTTAAGTACATCATACCACTTTCTTCTCACCTCCATGGTTTCTAATGTGAAGTCAACACTTAATCTGATAGAGTTTCCCTTGTATGTGATGCTTTGGGGTTTTTTTGTTTTGTTTTGTTTTGGTTTGGTTTTTTTTTGCTGCTTTCAGGATCCTCCCTTTATCTCTGATATTTGAAAGAATCCTACAGTGAAGTAAAAGATGGTGGTGAAATCATAGTGTGAAAGATAAAAAAGAGTTGAGGGAAGACATTACCAACAACAGTAATCACAAAACACTCACTCTTGTACAATATTTGTTCGTAATCTAGTGAGAACCGTCTAAAAAATTGGACATGCCCCTGGCCTCAACAGCAAAACCTCTGGGAACACAGTGACTGCCAATTGCTCAAGGGTAATTTCATGGAGGTCATGATCTTCAAATCACAGGTGATTTGGATCCAATTAAAATCCAAGAGTGGACACAAGAATTGAACAACTATAAATAGTGTTACCTATGAATATGCATAAATATTTATTTGGTTAATGAACAAATAAATTTGGGAACACAAATTGATCATCATTTAGAAAGAATTTTGGGGTCATCTGTGTAGATTTACAGACAATATTATATATTCTAAGGAGACCATATATCTTGTCTCTGCACCATATGACCTGACCAGTCATATGATTCTCCCAGTCTCAGCAATTCCAACTTGTAGAATACAGTTATTTATATCTGTCATCTTTATCAATGAGGGAAATTGAGAAGACTGACTGGCAACCATCTCTTTGAAAACTCTCAATATGTGTAAAATATCTTCATAAAGAAGGCAGTATTGGAGGAATCATCATTTCCTATACACCAGTAAAATATAGCGATTAAGGATGTGACTCCCTAAGGCCATTTTGCCTGGGTTTCCTGAGGCCATTTGCCTGAATAACCTATGCTGAATCTTACCACCTGAGCAATTCTTTTAAATATTTCTAAATCATCTCTTCTTAGTTTTTAACTGAACTTGTGTTATTATGAGAATTAAATGAGTTAAATATATAAATCATGAGTCCCATATTTTATATCTAATAAGTGTGAATTATTTTCATAATGACTGTAATTTGCTAACCATAAAATTTAAGAGTTGGATATCATTGTTCCTACCTTTTATGAGACTTGAGACCTGAGCTTTAGTGAGTTCAATGGTTTAGCCTATGACCAGAGAAAGGGAAAAAAGAACAGAGCTGGGCTTTGAACTTACACCTTTCTAACATTCATTTCTACATTCATTTTTCTACAGTTTTTCCAGGTATACTTTCTCCATTTTACTTAATAGTTTTAAGATCTATAAACTTTTACCCAAAATACATCTGGAGAATTGGTGAACTAATTAGATGAACTATGGATATTAGTATGGATTTTAATATATTGTTCTAAGTATCCAGTTTAGATGAAGTTGATAAAGAGTAGCAAGATATCTAATGCCTGTAACAAAGTTACTAATCTTGTAGCATTTTACATATTTAAATTCAGTGAATGAGAGCAAGAGAAAGGAGAGAGAGATAAAGAAAGAAAAAGAGAAGGTGAGAGAGTAAAAGATGACTGATGAGACAAACAGAAAATATACAATCTATTTTGTAAATGTTCTTATTGTCCTTGAAAAATCATATTCATTGTTGTTTATCAAATGATGATTCATAATTTCTGTGTATGTATATGTCTGTCTTTCCATCACCTATCTATTAATCATTTTTACATTTCATCTTCCCTCAAGATCAGTAACTGTATTCTCTGATGTTTTAGATGTCTTTGCCTATTTTTGTCTGCATGATCTATTTAATTTAATAGATTCTTACAGTAGTGTTTTAAAATATGCAATATTATTGGATTATTTATTTATTTCAGGAGTTCTGTCACCTGTGTTTAGTGATATCTAAAGTCAACAGAAAAGGGAAATTTTCACATCTCAAGTGAGGAAATGTAGTCTCAATAAAATGTTCAAGTTTAGAAAGCTAGGTTGTTGTGATTCCAATAATAAAACCCAAAGTGTGATCCATTTCACTGTATAGACTCCCAGAGGATTTGTTATATAAATAATTTCTTTACCCAAATAAAAAATATGCTATAGGGGAAAAACAGTGGGTACTATAAAAGTGCCATATGTATTCATATTTTTGAACAGTAATTATTAATAAAATTTCACAAGTGAGAAAATCTGCTTGAGAATAAATGAATAAAAACCAAAAAGTCCATATTCAGCCTCATGTTATTAATTAAGTGCTTTAATTGATTCAATAACATTATTTATTTGAATCAGTTTGTGATGTTGAAAGAGTAATTGGAGAATGATTTGTCTGCAACCAATTTTAAATTTGAAAACTTTGGGAATATTATTAAAGCATTTTGATCTTCAGGTATTTCATCTTTGAAATCGAGGCTAATAATTTTTTACCTAAGAGGGTTGTGCTCTTAGGAAAGAATGTAGTGAGAATACCAACTTAACCCCTGGCCCAGAGCAGGTGTCCAGAAGAGAATAGATAATATTCATATTAACAATTTAATAATTTCTTTATTGAAACCTATCCATGAAGAATTTAATTAAGAAATTAACTATGATATGTTTCACATACTCTGATAAGTAACTCTTTATAATATATTGATTTATTAAAGTTGAGAAATATTTTTGATTTTTAAAAGCAGGTTATATGAGCCACTATTAAAAAGACAGAGAACTACAAGTGTTGGGGAGGATGTGGAGAGACAGGAACACTTTTTCACTGCTGGTGGGAATGAAGAATGGTACAGCCACTGTGGAGGACAGTTTGGCAGTTCTTAAGGAAGTTGAATATAGACTTGCCACATGATCTGCAATAGCACTACTGGATATATACCCAGAAGAACAGAGAGCAATGACATGAACACATGGACAGACATCTGCACACCGATGTTCATAGCAATATTCACGATTGCCAAAAGCTGGAAGCAACTCAGGTGTCCATCAACAGATGAATGGGTAAACAAACAGTGGTCTATTCACATAAAAAATGGTCTATTCACACAAACATTAGGCAGCTGTAAGAAGAAATGAAGTCATAAAGCATATGACAACATGGATGAATCTGGAGGACATTATGTTGAGGGAAGCAAGCCAGACATAAAGGGACAAATATTGTATGATTGTGTTACTATGAACCAAATATATTGTGTAACATATTGTATGATTTTAAAAAATGCATATGTATCCAGTACATTTAATTCAGAAATATATGGTTTTATTAAAAAAAATACACAACTATTTGATTATACCAAATAAAAGCAGGTTATATGAACAAAATATAAAATATTAACATTACCCACACCCCCCTCTTGACCATCTCAGAGGTAAAAGTTATCTAACCCTAACATAATATATTTGTATTGAACATTTGTTGGTGCTTTATATGGATGTAAATCCTAACTCATGTGTACTTTTGTGTCTCACTCAACATTTTTTGGAGAGAGTCATCCATGTTATTGCCTGTAGTTGTAGATCACTCATTCTAATTGTTGAAATTGTATTTTATTACATGAATTTACCATACTCATCCATTCTTCGGTGGATAACATTTCAGTTGTTTCAGATGTTTTTTTAAAAATAAAGCTGCTATAAACATGTTTCTACATGTTGATTGGTGATAGGATATGCACATTACTCTTTGGTATGGCTTTAAGGAGAACTCTTGGGATATGAGGTATATAGATATTAAGCATCTGTATGTACTGAGAAATATTTTACAATTATACTGATATCCAACTCTCAATAGTGTTGTGGAGAGGTCTATCTCCTTAACACATACTCTTGAAATTATTGTTATTTTTTAACATTCAGCAAGCTCTGTGGTGTTTTATTATTGTAAGTTTAAATTTGAATTTCCCAGGTCACTTATGATTCTGAGAACCTTTTCATATACCTATAGGCTATTTAAGTACTCACTTTATAGAGGAGCTGAATGAATTATTTTGTCCACATTTTCCTATTTTTTGTCTGGTTGTTTGTCTTGTATTTGAATAAAGATATCTTCATTTGGAATCCAATGATATGGATTAAGCCCTACTCTGAATCAGTTGGGCCACATCATAACTAAAAATATTATCTTCAAAAGCTCCTATTTATAAATGTGTTTACAAAAACAAGAATATGGACTGAGATTGAGAAGATGACTTTTTCTTGTGGTATATAATTTGTTCTATGACAAAAAAGCTTTGTAATATTTATTTGATTTCTTTAATATATATAGAACTATTCCTATTTCCTATTTCTTATTATGCTCCTTTTGGTAAATTGTAAAGAAAAAATATAATAATGTCTAAATTGTATATTTTTAACATGAAGATTTTCAATATTTTTGCATTGTCATCTGCCACTTTATGTTGTCTTATTTTTACTTCCTGAAGTTATTGAATTTTTAATTATTTTTTTGCAAACTTGCTAGTAGTTTATGAAGGTGATAAATTTGATTTCCCTCTCAGAATTGCTATAACTAACCGCAAATATTATATAACATAGCTTCATCTTCTTTCATTTCAAAATATTGTATCATTACTCTTTTTATATTTATGGTTATGTAATTATACATCTTGGTTATTTATAATAGAATGGTTATTTAGAAATAATATATTAATTTTTAAAAATTTGGATGTTTCTAGTATTTTTGTTATTGACTATTTTGGTAAATTCAACTAAGGACAAAATATAATATGGATAATTTTAATCACTTGAAAATTGTTTAGGCTTACGCTATAACCCAGCATATAGTAAATTTTGGGAAACTTTCCATGCACACATAAAAAGATTATGAATTTTTGGAAGGTGCAATATTGTATACATAATATTACTGTAATTTTGTTCATTTCCACAGCTTCTCTAACTCTATTCAATTATTTGTTAACTGTTTTTATCAGCTATGCAGATAATGTTAAAATGTCCCACTGTCACGGCTTTGGCTATTTTTTTTTTAGTTATGTTAATTTCCCTTTATATAATAATTTTTGGAGCAATGTTGGGGGGGCAAATGGGTCTGGAACTGTAATAGCTTTCTTTCCTGAAAATTTGCATTTATTTTTATAAGAAGAGTTGTAAGTTTACAGAAATATCATGCAGAAATATAGAGTAGGTTAAAAATTTACAATATTCAAGAGTGAGTATTTTGGGTTACTGTTGTTAATATTTTCTCTCCACCCTTATCTTTCCTTCACAAACAATTTTCCTTGCAATCCCCTGCCTTGTTTTTTTCTTGGTTTGTGAAGAGGAAGAAATTGGGACTTGAATATACATTATTGATAGGGACTCAATGATATAAAGCCAAAATATATATTTTCTGTGAAGCAAGTAATTTTAGTACAACAACAACCTGTTAAGCTAGTAATTCAGGGTATTTACGGTCAAATCTTTTTTTAAATAGTGAAAATTAAAACAAAAACACACAGATAATCCTGCAGATCTTAGCAGGATAGAATAATCATAAAGCAAATATTGGTGGACTTAACTGTCTAACCAACAAACTAAATACATGGCTGATAATGGCTACCTTACGGAATATCTACTTATTCAAATTATTATTTTCAAAGTAAATCCAGTTATCTATATTGGAAACAGCACAGAACTGCGAATACATAAGTTGCACAGGAGACCAAGAGTGACAATTATATTAGGACAACAAAAATAATAAATTTTAGATAGATTATATAGAACAATAACTATATAAATTAAAATGATTTATTGTTCTTTATGAATTTTTTAAAGAACTGTTTTATATGTAATTTTATACAGCTAACATACCTTGTCACCTATCATAATGTCAGAACTTACTGATAAATGTATCCCCTGGCTTTGCCCAGTGTGCCTAATATTAGACATTTAACTAGATTAGTTTCCATTTATTCAGACAATGCACAAACTGATGGGTAGAT
Organism: Tolypeutes matacus; assembly: GCA_026826555.1. Taxonomy (NCBI): domain Eukaryota; kingdom Metazoa; phylum Chordata; class Mammalia; order Cingulata; family Chlamyphoridae; genus Tolypeutes; species Tolypeutes matacus. The sequence continues at coordinate 1,030,162 of JAKSZT010054574.1, forward strand.
CTTTTCAGTTCTTCAGCTTGGAAAATGCACACTTTATTGATATAGGCATGTGTTTCTAATGTTTTAGGCTAAAGGATAGCAACCAGTGCTTTGAAAATCCAATGAAAGTACTATAGCCAGTCCTCACTGCTCTATTTTGCTCTGTGTTCAGAAGGGATGATGACTAATGTGCATTCACAATATTCCTTAAATTGAAGTGCAGAATGCAAACAGGTACTACATTTTATCTTATTTTTCTTTCTTCTGATAAACCAGAAAATGATTTTATTAATTTAGTATAAAAATTAACTTCCAAGGAGATCAGTGTGTTGCATCATTTATTCTGGAAAATCTAATACTTTTTGTTTAAAATGTGGAGTTTCTATTTCATTTAAAATATGCTAAAATAATTTCTGATTAATGAGAACTCTTTTAAGCTAAAAGTTAACTTATATTTAGAAATATCAAGTAAATGAAACAAGGACAAACAACAAGTAAGTGGCTGGGAGAGTAAACCACATATTTTCCATAAAGTTGATGGCCTGAATTCCGTTTCAAATCTTTGATAAAAATTAGAATATGTGAACTATAATCATTTAGTTACTTATTACTATCAAATGAAAATAAGTGGATTCATTGTTCAGGTAATTATGGATTTCAGCCAAAGATGAACTGATGGATATACCTTTTGTAAGATACTAAGGAGTGTTTAAGTAGACTTTGGTGTATAAAAGCAAGAGACACACATACCTTTAAAAAAAAAAAAGATTATGGTCTCCTCATAAATATTGGATTAGCAAATTTGTCTAGGTTTAACATAATGTGCTATGAAATACATTGGTAGTAATTTGGTTGAAAGCCATAAAATAACTACTTAGTAAATAGCTAGTGACACATATTTAAGTATAACATATCAAATAATTTAGTGTGTAAGTAAAGGTTTTATTAAATAACAACCACAAAGTAAGCAAATGTTTTCATAGCTGAGAACATGTCTTTATCTTAGTTAAGATTCTATATTAACAATTTAAAAGGAATAAAGATACATTCTATTAACAACAGAAAACCCATTCATGGTCCCCATGTAAATTTAAAATATGCTATAACTTGTTAACTGAATCCAGTTTATTGCACACAATCTATAATTATCCTTAGTGGTTAGATATCAAATGGTCATATATCTGTGACTGTAGGCATGAGGAAGTTCATTGAAGCAAAATTATGAAATTAAGCACTCCCCTCAGTCAAAACCAAAATTCAATATTTATTTCAAATTATTAAAATTATTTCATACTAATGTATAAATATGTACATTTGCATGTATTTTATATATGCTCTAGTATTTATTATAATATTTAAAATATGTTGATTTAAAAGTTTTAAATTTATTTAATAAGTATACAATTTTAAAATTTTGTTTTATAATTAATAGATTAATTTCACAATTGACATGTATCATTTTAATTTCTAATAATTAATTGTATATATGTCTATATACATTTATTATATATGATAAAATACAAGTTATCACAAGAGTCAGACAACAATATGAGACAAAGTAAATTTGGAATAAGCAGAATGACTCTAATAAACATTGGGAAGCACCTTTAGAATGGCAAAAGGTAACAAGGTTATTTCAGTAAGTTTTGCAAAGATTTTTACTAATACCCTTACTAGTTAATATTTTAATACAGAAGAATGAATTTTAAAAGAAATGATTAATAATCCCTCAATTCAGGTAATCCATGTTGATATTATAAAATAAAGAAAATGCAAAAGGAGAAAGTAAGTACCTTGCCATTCACCAACTACTTGTTATTTAGAAAAGCCTTTAAAGATACATTTCCGGGGAAGCGGCTGTGGCTCAATCAGTGGGGCTCCCGTTTGCCGTGTGGGAGGCCACGGGTTCGGTTCCCGGGGCCTCCTGGTGAGGGCGGGCCCGCCTGCGCGGTGTGGTTGGCTGACCCAGCGAGCGCAGGCAGCAAGGGGGGGATAAATGAATAAATAAATAAAATAAAATCTTAAAAAAAAAAAAATCTTTAAAAAATAAATAAATAAAAAAATAAAGATACATTTCCGTAGTTTTGAAGTTTTTGAAATTTAAAAACTTATTTTTGGTTATTTATATTTTATTTCTACTTAATATTTAGTAATATTTATGCTACAGGGAATTTATTTGGCATACTATCCTATTCCATCTTTATTAATTCAATACATTTTGGAAATTTCACACTAGGTATTTGCCATGCATTACATATAAGGGACATTACGTTTAAAAGCAATCTACAATTTGCAGTTTTATACACAAATTCTCAAAAATAACTATATTTTTTAAAAACCAACAAATGAATAGGAAATTAATCTGTATTATTGAAAAATTCAAATTTTAATTGTTGGAATGGTTTTATTTCCAATGAAAATTGAGCTGATTCTATTCATATTTCTGTATGTATATTTTATAACATTTGAAGCATAATAACTGATCTTACATCACAAGTTTTACAAGATATTGTGGTACATATGAGCACATAAAGTAGAATGAGGCTTAGTGAAACATTTCTATAACAATTTGCATGATTTTAAAGATGTATCTGTATTGATAACATTCTGGGGGGTTGAAACATCTTGCAAGTTGTTTTCATACTATGTATTTCACATGTTTTTCACTTTATTTGTCAGAAAATTCTAGTTGAATATATTTGTATTCATGCATTTTATAGTCTCTCTAACTGTGTTAGCCTCCTTTATGAAGTCTAGAGCCTTGCTGTGTAAATCAGCTTATGGCAAAGTGTAGATACTCAGTCAAAATATGTTGAAATAACATAAATAATAAATTAATTTGATCACCCCAACAACTTTGTGTAACAGGTTATCTTACAAAAAGAAAGCAGTGAGGACAAGAGTCAAATTTGCTTCTTCATATTGCTAATCATTCTAAGGTGACTCATCAATAAAATGATTTTTCCATCCAAATGGAGGTGAAACATTCTTGAAGAATACAATTAATAATTTTCAATTATATGTATATTAATATAAAAGAATGTAATTAGTTACTTTCAATATGGATACAATTCTACACTAGAGAAAAATTGCTTAATGTTGAGAAACATTAAAAATACTCCAATTTACAAGCACAGGATGAGTTTTTTAAAATATTTCAATTATTTTGTTAATTTATGAAAAGTAAGCAACTCGTGCTGGCCAAATGACTATTGGGTCTAGAGCATGTCTCCACAATTCATAGCCTTGAGATTTTGTGAAATGTTTAAATCTGGGCTTCAGTTTCCTCTTTTCTGAAGTGTAGATTGATATTACAAATTCAGCCTGACTTTCATAATATATAAAGAAAATACGAACAGTGTTGAATGCAACCCCTGGCACAAGGCAAGATCTTAATTCATACAAATAAGGTGAATCCATATTCAATAACGTTTTTAGGACCTAAATGCAATTAATTGATTTACGGTGGTTGGGAAACTATAACATTCCCTTTTTTTACTATTATTTTTTTTTCTAAAAGATAGATTACATAAATGGACTGTTACACAAAAGATACAGGGATTCCTATATGCCCCACTCCCCACACCTCCTGCACCCTCCCACATAAACATCCTGCATTAGTGTGGCATATTCATTGCAATTGATAAACGCATCCTGGGGCTTTACCATTAAGCATGGACCATAGCCCTCACTGTAGTCTACACTCTTTTCCCTCACAGTTATGCATGTTATGTGATGATATAAAATGGCCTGTATCTGTCATTGCATCGTCACTCAGGTCGATTTCCAAGTCCAGAAAAGCCATTGTATTATGACTGCTTTCTCCTCTCCATGCCCCCAGAGCTCCAGTGGGCACTGGCTCCACATCAATGTTGTAATTTCTTCCATTGCTAGAATCACAATTTGTCTATAGTAGAATACCAGTTACTGGTATTATACTATATCATTCCCCTTGATCACATTATGGGTAAAGAAGTAGCTTATAAAAGAACATCAGTAGTAAATCATTTATTTGAAAGAAATAATTATTTATTGCTTTCTGAATATGTAGAAATTTACTATTAAAAGTAGACAAAATCATCATGGAATCAACATGTATAGGAAATGATAAAAACATACTAATGTTCTATATTTTTACACCGTATAAGTAACTTTAGAAATTAGTGCAAGATATGTACTTGAGGGTTTAGTATTTGGTAGATTAAATATTATATCACCAGGGATTGTTGTAATGCTTTATTGAGGTATAATTTCCCCCCTATAAAATTCACATATATTTTAAGTTACAGTTCAATAGATTTTAGTAAATTTATACTGATGTAACCATTACTAACTCCAGTTTCAAGTATTACTTATATATCGCAAAAAGTTCCCTCAAATGTGCCCAAATGTAGTCAATCCTCAGTTCAACCCCAATGAAAGTAAATAACTGATCTGCTTTTAGTTTTTATAGCTTTGACATTTCCATAAATTCCATATACATGATTTCATATAATATATACCTTTTCTAGATCTGGCTTCTTTCACTTAGCTTAATCTTTTTCAGGTTCATTAATGTTATAGCATATTTCAATACTTCATTCTTTTTTATTTTCAAATATTTCATTGTATGGATATACTACATTTTTTGTCCATTCATCAATTGATGGGCATTTGAATATTTCCCACTCTTTTACTGTTGTGAATAATGCTGCTCCAAATATTCACATGGATATATTTGAGTGGAATATACATTTTCTTTTTCTAGGGTAGGTTACTAGGTGAAGACTTTATGTGTTAAATAGTAAATAGAAGTTTAACTTCTATTTAACAACCTGATTTTTCAAAATTCCTGCAAAATTTTATATTCCTACCAGCAATATTTGAAGGTTCCCCTACCTTCACATCCTCAATGACATTTCATATTATCTTACTTTCTGATTAAACCCGTTCTAGTGGATGTGAAATTAAATATTTTTTGGGGGGGGCATATTTGTATTTCCCTAGCAGCTAAAGATGTTGAACAATTTTTATGTGTTTATTACCCAATTTAAATTTTCTGTTAAAATATCTAATCATATCATTTGTCCATGTTTAACTGGATTTTTAAATTTTCATATTATCGAGTAATAATATTTATTTACATATTATGGTTACAACTTCTCTTTCAGATATGTAATTTGTAAATATTTTCTCCCAGTCTATGAATCATCTTTTAATTTTCTTAATTTTGTTGTTTGAATAAGAAAACTTTTCATTTTGATGAAGTCCAATTTTTCTTTAATGAATCGTATTTTTAGGTCATAAATAAGATATCTTGTCTGACAAAGATCAAAAGTATTTTATCCAAAGGTTCCTTATTAAAGTGCTATATCTAAGATACATTTTTAGTTAATTTTTGGGTAAGGTATGAAGTAAGCTTTAAATTGTATTAGTTTTTTGGTTATTTTGTTTTTGAATTTGGATATCCAGTTGTTTCAGCAACATATATTGAAAAGATCATTTTTTTCTCTCTCATTGAATTATCTCTCCCACTTAATAAAAAGTAAATTGATCATAAATGTACGTTTTCATTTCTGGACTGTCTATTCTCTTCTAATACTACTTTGTCTTGAGTACTGCAGCTTTATAGTAAATCCCTTAGGCATTTACTTAAGCATTCAAAATTTTTCCTTCCTCATCATTATTTTTTCTGTTCTAGGTCCTTGGCTTTTCCAAATACATTTAGGAATCAATTTGCCAATATCTGCAAAAAACAAAACAACCTGACTTGTACATATGTAGAGTTTAGATCGAATCTATAGTATAAATTGGGGAGAATTGCCATCCTATTAATACTGTCTTCTAATTCCTGAATGTATCTTTTTATTTATTTAGATTGTCTTTAATTTCTCAGCAAAATTTTATATTTTCATGTACACATCATGCACAGTTTTATTAAATTTAGTTCTTTTTTTTTTTATCCTATTAGGAATGGATTGTGTTCTTATTGTAAATTTCAGATTATGCATTGCTATTATAATAAAAAGAAACTAACTTTTGCGTATTGATTTTATATATTGTGATCCTGCTAATTTTTTAAAATTATTTCTACATTTAAGATTGTGTCACCCGTGAATAGAGCTATTTTCAATTCTCTTTTCCCAATCTGTATGTCAGTAGTTTATTTTTCTTGGAATTGCAGCAACTAGAGACACCAATAAATGTTAACTAGTATTGGTATGAATGAGTATCCTTGCCTTATTTCTGATTTTAAGGAAAATCGTCCAACCTTTCACCATTGTGTGAAGTTAAGTAGAATCTTTTGTGGTTGTCTTTCACACATTTGGAGGAGTAACCTTCTATTCCTCGTTTGTTGCAAGTTTTTTTTTTTTTTTTTTTTTTTTTTTTTTACCATGAACACATATGAGGTTTTTTTAAAATGCTTCCCATGCTTCAATTGTGATGACTCCATGCATGATGACTCTAACGCATTAATTTGGGATATTACTTTAACTTTTAGAATAATTTTTAATCCTGCTATAAAACTTAGTGGTTCATTGTGTATAATATTTTTATAAGTTGTTGGATTTAGTTAGCTACTATTTTCTTAAGGATATTTGCATTATGTCAACAAAGGATACCATTCTGTGATTTTATTTTTTTTGTAATATTATTACAAGAAAATAAAATTTATTTGGATGAACTCTTTCATTATTTATTTCTGAAATTGTTGGTGCAGGATTGGTACTATTTATTCCTCAAATGTTTTATTGTAAACACCAAAATGCAAAATGTGTTTGCGGGCAGATTTTTAATTGCTTCAATTTCTTTCTGGTTTTATGTGTATTTAAAATTTTGATTTCTTTTAAATAATTTTTATAATTTATTTGTGTATTTCATCTAGGTTGTTTATTTATTGGTTAAAATTTTTATGTTATTCCATGGTAATCCTTTTAATTTCTCTAGAACTTGTAGTTATGCCTCTGTTTTCATTCCTGATTTTGTAAATTGTGTATTGTCTCATTTTATTCCATCTAAGACATTTTATAATTTTGCTTTTTGTTTTATTCTTAGATTCATAGGTTATACAAAACTGAAAGGATTATTTTCTAAATATTTGGCAATTTGCCAGTTTTTTTTTTTTGTTTTTTTTTTAGCTATGTAGTTTAATTCTATTGGAGTTGTTGAACACATTTTGTATGTTACCAATGATTTGACACTTAATGAGACTTGTTTTGTGATCTAGCATATGGATTATCATTGAGAATGCTGCATATGTGCTGGGAAATAATGTATTCTGAGGTACTGAGTGTTTTCTATGTCTCTTAAGCCACATTGGTTGATAATGTTTTTCAAATCTTCCAGAACCTTATTCAACTTCTATCTTATACAACTCTCATTACAAAGTTACGAGTAATGCAGTCTTCAAAATAGTAAAGCCTATTTTTTCAATTATGCTATTTTTATCTCAGGTAATTTGGATTTCTGTTATTAGGTGCATTAACATACACGATTGCTCTATATTTCTGATATATTAGCCTTTGTCATCATTATGAAGAATCTTCCAATGTCTCTTATTGGTTATTTTCCTAAACTCTATTTCTAATATTATTGATATAGTCACTCTACACTTTTTTGGTTATTGTTTGCATGGAATGCGTTTTATCATAACATTTCTTTCTACTTAGTAGTTCTGAGAACATATATTTCTCTCTTATAAACAGCAATATATCAGTTCTGCCAATCAATTCTGGCAAACTCTGCCTTTTAAAAAAAAATGTGTAGTTCATTGATGTTTAATGTACTCATTCTTATGGTCTAATTTACTCCTATAGTTTTGCTTTTGGACTTCTAATGCCTCATATCATGTTCCTCTGTTCCCTCTTTACTGCCTCCTTTTTCATTAAAAAATATTACATTGTTCTGTTTACTTCCTCTATTTTTTAGCTACACTTTTTGAGTTTTCTTAACAGGATCCTAGAGATTACAATATATACCTTTAAGTAATCACAATTTATTTAAAATTTATACTAACCATTCTCACGAGATATAGCAATTTTACTCCATTAAAGCTCCATGTTTTCCTCACTCCTTTATGCTTTTTTATATAAAAATATTATGCTTTTGAAAGAAATTAAGATAAGAAAAATAAATGCATGTGCTTATATAAAATATATACTATTATTGAAATTTAAATACCTATTTGCAATTTCTGCTTTGCTTCAATCTTTTCTATGGATTTAAGTTATTTTCTCATTTCATCCAACTAAGAAAATGTTGGGTCATTACTTTTTCAAATATATTTTTCTGCCCTGTTCTGTTTTCTCCCTTTTATTTCCTTCTTATACTCCAAATATGCACATATTGAGGCATTTAAATGGCCCCACAGATCTTGAGACACTGTTCCATTTCCCAAATCTGTTACTCTCTCTTCTTCCAATTAGAAAATGGCTATTGATCTGTCTCTATATTCCATTGATCCATTTAAAGTCTATATATATGTTTATATTCTGTTAGAATCTTCTTAAGTCTTTCAATGCTTATGCCATGTCAAATCTGCTCTTGAGAACTTCTAGTCATATTTTTATTTCAATAATGTTCACATGTAGAATTTTCACTTATTATTGATTTCATTTCTCTAGTAGAATTCTCTTTTTGGGTTATTGTTATCATATTTTCCATTAATTATTTGATCATAGTTTAATTATTTCATCATATTTATAATAGATATTTTGAAGTATTTTGTAAATCCAACATCTCTACCCATTAAAAATCAGTTTCTATTGCCAGCTTTTACTCCTGAGTATGGAAAACATTTTCTGGTTTCTATGCCTATCTCATAATTTTGAGTTGGAAACTAAACATTTGATATATTTATTGTAGTTATTCTGAATCCTGGTTTATTTTCCTAAATATTTTTTGGTTACTTTTCTGGGCATAACTGCAGTTATCTGCCTCTTCTGTGATTTAGAGCCATTCATAGTACTGCTCAATATTTTCTCATTCTTATATTTTTCTACCTGGTTTTTTGGATCCCCCTCTGTAAATATCTCAAGGCAAAGCTTTCTACTTTCTGCTGATCGACCATTGCATATGTGGAAAGATTCAAATGTGCCTTGCCTCCTACCCACCTACCCATGATCCTTGCCTCCCGGTGTTCATAATCTTCTTGCATCACCTTTGTTTTGAGTGTAGCCAGTGCCTATAACTTGATTCTAACCGTTTGAATATGGATAGATGTCACTCCCATGATTATGTTGCTAAATATAAACTTCTGCCTTGATACTTTTTTTTTCTCTAGGGACTCTCCCTGCTGGCTTGATGAAGTAAGAGACTATTTTGAAGTCCACATAGAAAGGAATTGTGGGCAGCTTCTAAGAGAGGGAGGAGGATTGGAGCCAGTATGAAGTCAGGGCCTTCAGTTCTTCAATCACAAACAAATGAATTTTTCCAGAGACCTGAGTGAGCTTTGAAGCAGTTTCTTTTCTAATATTGCCTCCAAATAAGAAAACAGCCCAAGTGACACCCAGATACTATCCTGTAGGACCTTGAAAAGAGAATCTATCTAAGCAATGCCAAAGCTCCTGAACCATAGGCATTGTGATATAATAAATATGCGTTATTTTAAGTTGACACACTTTTTATAATATTTTATGCATCAATAGAAAGCTAATACTTGGAGCATATCCAAACTTCAGCCAATTCCAAACTCTTTCCTGGCCTTCATTTTCTGAGTGCCCTCAGGTCTGCCTATGCATGAGGTTCACTCACTAGGTAACCAGGTTTGTGTAGAAAGTTTACTTGAACTTTGTATGGCTCTCTCTCAATTCTTGGATCTCCCTGTTAAATTTTCTGGTGGTTTTTCTCTTTGCCCTAATAGCCAAAAAATGTTGCATATTTTCCTCATTAGTTAACTACTGAGTTCATAAATTTTAGCTCACAAATCTATACAATTTTACCTCTGTTTTAAAAATGTCACCACCCTCACAGAACTACAGTTTTCTACAGAAATGGCTGCAGTGAAAAGGAAGCAGTCCCACTGCTTCATTGTTCATTACTGAAGATCTCATACTTTTTGAGAAAAAAGTCTTGCACGTTGTTGGCTACCTCTGATCATTTCCAGACTGCTAAAATTGAGGAGTTTTATGACAATCCTGTCCATTGTTACACATGTTTTTTGTGGAAAGGACTGATTGTTCTCCTCATGCCTCTGTACTACTTGGAATTCTATCTGGTCTTAAGGTGTAATTTGAGGGTGATTTAACCTAATAGATCATAATGGAATAAGATGATACTATGCATGAAGAGGAAAAGTGCCACTTTTAACAAGCAATTTGATCCAAGAGTACCATATTCAGCATGCTGATAACTTTTCCCAAGAATAGTAGGATTAATTTTAGCATAAAAGGAGCAATGCAATTAAAAATATTAAAATAATTAAGGTAAATTTATTAACTAATTTTAGGATTCCAAATTTTATCTCATTTCCTTTCCAGGTATATAAGTAATTTCAGGAAATGGCCAGTTCCACCATGGTGACTGAGTTTCTTCTCTTGGGCTTTGCTGAACGGTTGAAGCTAAAGTTCCTGCATTCCATCTTACTTCTACTGATGTACTTGGCTACTATGTTAGGGAATCTTCTCGTCATTACTGCTACCACACTTGACCAGAAGCGTCAAACACCCGTGTACTTTTTCCTCAGGATTCTCTCCATCTTAGACATTTGCTTCATTTCTGTCACAGTCCCCAAAGCTTGTGTGGACTCTCTCACTGACAACAGGGCCATTTGTGCAACTCAAATCTTCCTAGTCCTTTATTGTGCCTATGTAGAAATGTTATTACTCACTATCATGGCCTAGGACCGCTATGTGGCAATCTGCTACTCTAACATTATGAACCACCAATTCTGTGTCCGGATGACACTAGCCAACCTTCTCTGTGGTCTGGTCTATGCAGGCGTGCACACTGGTAACACTTTTCAGTTGTCCTTCTGTCAGTCCAATGTTGTCCCTCAATTCTTCTGTGACATTCCTTCTTTGCTGAGGCTCTCTTGCTCTGACACATTCAACAATGAACTCTTAATTCTTGTCTCTGCCATGGGATTTGGCATTGGCAACTTTATCTTCATTGTCATATCTTATATCTGCATCTTTTCTACTGTGCTCAAGTTTCCAACCAGTAGAGAGTGAGGAAAGACCTTTTCCACCTGTGTCCCTCACATCATCGTGGTATTTATCTTCCTCAGCTCAGCCATATATGTATATTTAATGCCATCTTCTGTATCAGACACATTTCTGGACATGGTTTCCTCTGTTTTCTATACCATAGTTCCTCCCTTTATAAATCCTATTATCTATAGTCTTAGAAACAAACAGATTAAGGGAGCACTGAAAAAAATAATGCAAACGTTTCTGCAGGAAAATATAAGATGAATTTCAGATTTTTTAAATGCATTCATATCAAGTTAATGATACATACACACATTTTTTATTCATTTAACTATAAATGTTACTACAACAATTGGTTAAAATTACTGAAATGAATTAATGAAATAATTTGATATACTTAATTGCCTCTTATCACAGTAGTTGATTTAAATGATATATAAGAAAGGTCTATAAGTGTACACATAAGGTTATAGTCTGTCTTTCTTGGGATTTTCATTGCAACTGCCTCTTCAAAATTCCCTCAGGGAAATCACATGGATATAATGATTATTTTTGCCTAAATATTGTTCTTTCCATTAAAATTTTCAAAATCAGTGAGGACATCAAATGTGAATTTTAAAATGACCTGATTAGTTCAAGTGGATTGTATCAAATGTAAAATATCAATAAGTTGACTATTAGTTTTTTTCAATATAGTGTTATATATGCTATATATATTTTAAAAATTGTATAAATATTAAAAATAGACTCAAGAAAATATTAATAAATCAATAGAAAAGATAATTTTCTAGCCATGTTATTTGATCCCTATGCAATAAAATTTTGAATAGATAATTATGTAATTACCAAATTCATTTCAAATGCCTTGAAATTAAGTTAGATGCTTATATGTGAAATAAAGTTAAAGAAAGTAATAAATGATCTTGCTATCCTTCTAGAATTTGATAACTTAAAAGCTGTTTTTCATGTTAAAACATGCATAATTTTCTTTTTCAATATCTTTGATTAACTGCAGAAGACATTGCTTGGTGAAAGAGAAGGAATCTTTGCTCTCCTTTAGTAATTTAAGTTTGACCAATTTTATCTCTGAAATTGAAAATGTTGCTATTTATCAAACAAATTAAAATATGATTAAATTTCTTATGTAACCTCAAATATATTATTGTTATTTTTGAATGATTGTTCATGTTTGCAAATTATGAGACTAGCACTGAATTTCTTAATCTAAATAATTTTCAAGAAAACACAATAAGGTATGTCAATTTTTAATGATTTTTGAAATTTTGGAATATATCTACAAAAAACTTCGCTTTTAAATTTGGTACATTTTAACATACATTTACAGATGTAATCGTTACAATAATCAACATATAAAAATTTCCATGACTCTCCTTTCCAGTCCAACCTTTCCTTTCTGGTAACGATTAATATGATTTCTAATTCAATAATTTGACTTTTTCTAGAATGTCATCTAAAAGGAAACACACAGCATGAAACTTTTTGAGATTCACTCATATTAATGTATAGTTTTTCATTAAATGAGTGTACTAAAGTTTGTGAATTCACATGTTGATGAACACTAAGCTCTCCCCAGTTGTGTCTTAATGTTTAAATTATTACATATATTCAAATACAACTCTTTGTTTGAACATGTACTTTTTTTCATGAACATATACTTTTATTTTTTTTTACTTTTTATTTTATTTTATTTTATTTTTTAAATTTTTTATTTATTTTTATTGTGGGTAAAAATCAAAATTCTCACAATACATACAAACATTTGCAAAATGATATATAAATATACATGCATATATGTGTATTTGCTTACAAAAATGTTATTTATATATATATATATACATATATATTAAGAGGTGCTTAGATTACCCAAAATATTACACAGAACCCACTGGGATTCCCATGTTGCCCACCTCCCACACCTCCCACCACCTCCCACACAAACATCTCCCACAAGTGTGGCCCACCACCCTCAATGAACTTACACATCCTGGAGCCTTGCCTCCAAACTTAGACCACAGTTCACACCATAGACAACACTCTCTTGCACTCAGTTCTGAGTGGTGTGTGCTGATTTAAAATAGCCTACATCCATTGCCACAACGGTACTCAGGACAACTTCTAACTCCCAAAGAAGCCCCTGTATTTCAACTGCTCATCCCCTCACTACCCCAAAAGTGTCAAGTGGTCACTGACTCCACCTCATTGTTATAATTTCTTCCATTGCTAAAATCACCATATGTGAACAAGAGAATACCATCAAGTCCACTCTAGTCCATAGTTCTTCCCCCAATCCTGAGGGGACTGGGATGGTGATGTCCACTCCACCTCCAAGTGAGAGAGGGCTTATATCCCACGGATATGGTGGGTGGGATGATCCTGCCTGCAGATGCAGGGCCTCTCCATTCCCTGGGATGGTCATTGCCCATTGATGTCTCCTCACCAGGTGACTTGGATGAGTTCATTGAGCTGTAGGGTAGGAGTTGCAGCTCCACGAAGATTGCATGAACACCTGGCACATAGGTAGGCCGGAGGCTGCAGTCTCTGGAAGTATGCCTAAAAACTCCAGCATCACATATAGGTTTGAATAGAAGGGACTGGTGAACCATGTGCAGGAAGGACTTATTTGAGTCCAATTCTGTCACTCTCAGGAACACAGATTCCAAAATAGAGCCCACTGATAAGGCATCAGTCTCTGGGGCTATCCCCCCTTATATAGAACCTGGGTGTCTCCAGAGCTCTCAGGAACCCCTCTGTGTGGGGTGATAGGCATTTAGATGTTTTATGAGCTCCTACTGAGGTGTGCGTAAGAGTTACCTCTGAGATGACCTCCCGACTCTTTTTGAAGTCCCTCAGCCACTTGAACTCATTTGTCTTTACCATTTCCCCCTTTTATTCAAGGTCTCTTTCCAGTTGTGTTGCCAGTTGACACTTGGTATTAATCCCTCGTTGCCAGGGAGGCTCACCCCCGTGAGTCATGTCCCACGTTGGGGGGAAGGTAATGCAATCATAAGCTGAGTTTGGCTTAGAGAGAGGCCACATTTGAGCAACAAGGAGGCT